>JAASGD010000934.1:0-14738 GCA_023334115.1 Globisporangium megalacanthum | reverse complement strand
TGCGTCGTTCGCTGGTGTCGATGTACTGGTACTGAGAGTGGGGCGATGTATCGAGACGGAGCAAGTCTGTGAGTCAACGAAGCCGTGTCAATCGACTAGCTTTTGCTTTGCGGGTGTCTACCGACCGACCGCCTTCAGTTGTCATCCCACGCGCTCATTGATATCACTCTATAGCTCGTCGACCGTGTCCATGATGTGCGTGTTCGCCGCTTGCTTTAACGAGCCTGGAGACCATCGTGACATCTTAGTGACCTTTTGTGGTTCATCATTTCATGAAGTCGCGATTTTGGTAATCACCAGTCACGAAAAAGTATTTTTTACCCGTCACGAAAATATTCATTTTTACCACTGGTGATTTGATGACTTGATCGAAGTCACCGGAGGAGCTCCACCAATCCTGACGTCGAAGGCGTGTGCTCCCAGAATCCGATGGTCCACTCACCACGCTCGACTAGCGCGAACTCCTTTGATCCGAAAGCAACGCAGCGCCATTCGACGATTTCGGCCGAGCACCACGAGGATCAAACTGGAGATTCATTCGCGCGAGCCTGGAGCTGCCTCGTGTCGTCCTTGACGCAGTTGAGCATCAGTTAGACGGCCTGATAGCACACCGTTTACGCGACGTGATGCACGCCGCAGACGTGATTCACAGTGGCAATGGCGACGCCAAAGGCGCTGGTGGTACTGTCACTGCTGCTGGCAAGTCGAGCGAGCGCACGCCGCTGCTTGTGAAGAGCCCGCATGGCAACCACGTCGTTGACCTCGACAAGGTAGAGCAGACCTTGACACATGAAGAGGCCATGGCGATCGAAGAGGACGCGAAGCTCTCGGCGTGGACGATCGTGCGAGAGGAGGCGGTCGTCATGACGAAGCTCGGCATCCCAATGGTGCGTGCGTCTTTCGAGTTTCGAGTGACCGGTCGTTGGATTCACACGTGTACTTGTAGATCCTGCTCGCACTGCTCGAGTTCGTCCCGAACACGGCGCTTGCGATCATGGTTGGCCACGTGACGAGTCCGGACGACAGCGCCCAGGTGCTCGCGGCCTTCAACTTGTCCAACATGGTCCAGAGCCTGTTCGTGCTCTTCCTCGTCAACGGCGTCGACTCGGCGGTCTCGACACTCTGCGCGCAGGCGTTCGGTGGCAAGCGCATGGTCGAGTTCTGGCTCTACTGCCAGGCCGCGCTGGTCACGTCGGCAGTCGCCGTGGTCGTCGTGGTCGCCGTCATGCTCAGCGGCTCGTCGATACTCGAGTGGTGCGGCCAGGACCCCGCGATTTCGGCCCTCGCCGGCACGTTCTTGGCTGTGAGCACGATCGCTGTGCCGTTCAGCGTCTTCTACACGGTCGCGCTGTGCGTGTTGCTGGCGCAGAACATCACGCTCCCGAGCGTCGTCTCGTCCACTGTGTCGTGGAGTCTCAGCTGCACAGTAGCGTACGTGTTGGCGTATCACACATCGCTCGGGTACTTGGGCGTCGCAATGGCGGCACCCATGTGCACGATCTTGAAGACGTTGACGCTGACACCAGTAGTGCTACAGAGCGACGCGTTCGCGCGTTCGTGGCCGGGGTGGCAGCCGGTGGCAGCCATGGCGCTTGTGCCCAAGGTCGCGACGCTCGGACTCTCGAGTGCCTTCATGGTGACGTTCCAGAACCTCAGCGTGACGACAACGTCGCTGCTCGCAGGCTGGCTCCCGAGGTCCGGGGTCACGATCACTGCGAGCAACATCTACATCTCGGTGATCCAACTCTCGTACATGCCGCTGCTGGGCGTGATGATCGGCGGTGCGATCCGCATCGGGAACGCACTGGGCGCCGGCAAAGCCCGCCGAGCCGCGCTGGTGAGCCACATGGTGGTCGTTGGGACCGTGACAGTCGCACTCGTGATCATGGTTATCGCGGCGTTTGCTGCGGAGCCGTACGCAGCCGCGTTCACGCCGGATCACGAGGTCGTCGCGGTCGCAGTCGACCTGCTGGACACGCTGCTCGCGGTGATCCCGATCATGGGCTTCACCCTCGGCGCTCAGTTCATCATGCGCGCGTGCAGCAAGCAGCTGCTCAACGCCCAGCTCAACTTCGTCACGATGCTCGTGCTCGGCGTACCGCTCTCGTGGCTGTTTGGGATGCAGCTCCGTGGTGGCGTCGTCGGACTCTGGTTTGGCCACCTGCTCGGGCTCATCCTGTTCGCTGTCGTGGCAGTCGCGTGGCTGTTTCAGCTCAGCTGGGAGACACTCGCAGACGAAGTGAAGCACAACACCCTCCTGCGTTTCCAGGAGGAAGAGGAGGACGGCGAGGAGAAGAAGTCGTCTCACACTGTCGCTCCCGTCGCTAAAGCCTTTTAGGTCGATAGGAAAGTTGATCCATATGCTGGCAACGTTCAGTTGGTTTCAACAGCGTGGTCGTCGTTGGCGTGTTCATAGTGTTCTCTCAGAGTACCTCGTCGGGGAAGTTTCAAGCTCTCGAGCCAGATCTACTTCGCGCGTGCACAAGGCGCTGTACGAGGAGAGTCACGATGCTTGTTTCCTCCTTGACCTCCTCAGGAAACGATCGAGTTGCAGGGTCTTTGTGAAGCGTGGTCTGGCTTGTATCTCATCCTGGATCCGGGACGTTCGAATCAATGGGATGCCACAAGAACGTTCCGCTCTCCAAGAACAATGAGCGTTGTCCACAAGGAAGCACCGACTGCCCCACAGCTGATAGCGTCGCGCTGATGCATCAGCGATCGCAGTCCACCAGTTTCGATATTGGCGACGGAAAATCCACTGCGTTTGACACCTCCGACAGGCTATCGCCAGCCTCGTATCGACCTCCACACCCCTCCAATGTGCCGCTACGCGGGACTTCCTCGATCGCCGCGTGGCCGCTCTCATCGCGACTCGACTAACGGCTGTACCCATGTTTTCAAACGTGAATGATGGTAAAAATCCTCCACCGAAGAGAAAACCCAAGACCAGAGAAGCTCACAAACCAATCGCACCGCGTCGCGCGTCGAGTAGACGCCAAAGAGCGTGAGCACTGCGGATGGCCGCGACAGAGCGTCATCGTTGCGTCCCGAGAGCGAGTTGGACGCGCGCTCCAGCTGCACCGGCCACATGTCGCTGCGCACGAAACTCTCGGAGCAGCATCAGCACAGCGTCCGTGCAGTACGCAGCGCCAGCGTACGAGCCACGCCACCGCATGAGCTCCCCACACTCGTCGCTCAAGGCCGGAGAAGCCTGTTGACACGAAGGAGAAGCAAGTGCCAACATGAATGACAAACTACAGTGCTCGTTCATTACCTTGATGCTCTGTTCCGACGCAAAGTTTCTTTTCGTCCTGTAGACACCTATCGCTGCAAGGAGGCTTCCTGAGCTGTCTCTAAAGCCCAGAGCTCCTCGAACCAAGCAGCAAACTCATACACAATCTTGCCGGTCTCGAAGACCGCAAGGTTGTCGACGTTAGTCGCGAGCCCAGCTCTTGACAGGTTCATTGAGCCCATCAAGAGCTGAGAACCATCAATAACAATGAACTTGATGTGCACGACCGCGTCTTTTGCCCAGCGCGGCTGGAGAGCAATGCACCGAGCGTCGCGGAGCACAGACGAGCGGTCTTGACTCTGGCCGTAGTCAGCGACGATCCGCACTGTAACACCCCGGTCAACAGCGTTCAGGATAGCCTCGAATATCTGCGCACATACGAGACATTAGAATTTGACCATACAACCAATAATACAAAATCTAATCTCACCAGCTTGTCTGTCAGCGCGAACACGCAGATGTCGATGGTGCTGTGTGCGTCGTCGATCATTTTAAGGAGCTTACAGCCCGAGCCAGAGTGCGCCTTCTTGCACCTTTTCTTGGTACAAACCCCCTTGCGATAGAGTGTCGTGCAAGGGGAGCGGAGTCTGGAAATCGCAGGAGCTCCTTAAAGGAGTCCACCAACCCACTCCGGCTCGGGCTCCCCTCTAACGCGAGTCGGTCCCCGTGGTTGCGCAGCCCTTCCACGGCAAGGTGGTGGTCGTCCCATACCACCTGCGCTTGCCGCGCCACCTCAGCTGCACGCGCCTCCAGTGCGCGGAGCTCAGTTGCTGCAACAGCGACAGCGGCTTCGCGAACGCGCATGCGCTCCTCAGCCTCCGCAAGGTAGACAAGAGAACCACCGTCATCAGCAAATCGCCGCAGGAGTGAAGTGCGCGAGCACAAGGGTGCGTGTCCGGTGAGAATCGTGGCGACGTCCGACAAAGACAGCTGCAGCTCGACCATAGCGAAGGCGGCCATGCGGTGGGCGGCGAGAGCAAGCGGCGGGAGGTCCATTGGAAAATTACCTTGTATTTATCACTAACGAATTGCTGGGGTTTCGATTTTCATGAATTTTATGATTATTCTTGCACCATAAATAAAAATCGTCAACACCGTGGACAAGAAACTACTTGATTAAAGTATACCCTGGTCTGCTGTTTGAAAAATGATAGTGATTTCATCGAGGGACTGCGTAACACTTTTGTCTACGCAAACCCTCACTTTAACCACTATCAAATCTAAATAGCTTCCCAGAATATACTTTAATCAAGTAGTTTCTTGTCCACGGTGTTGATGCTCTTTTAAATATGGAGAAGCAGTAATCACCATTGTCTTTCCTAACCTAGGCGCTGCTCACAAACCAATCCACGACAAGCTCAAGAAGCCCCCCTCTCTGCCGTTGTTGCCTCCGCAATGACGACGATGTGGTCCTCCATGACCTACGCGCTGTTGCCGCCCGCTGTCATACTGTACGTCTCTCCGACCCCCCACCGCTGCTGATACTGGACGCTCGTGTGCTCACGCGCTCGTCTGCCTCCTCCTTCGCCAGACTGCTGCTCTTGACGATTCCGTTCCCGGTCCTGATGCTCAACAAGGGCATTGTGAAGTTTGGCGACGTCGTGTTCAACATCCGCGTCGGCACGCTCAGTATCTTCTCCATCATCACCACGATCTCCTTCCTCGTGCTCTGTGGTACGTCTGTCTGAACGTGTGAGCGCGTAGGAGACTGTGTGGCTGACGGTACTGTATATGGACGTGTATGTGCCCTCAGCGCAAACGTACGACCTCCAGAAGCGCTACTCGCTGCCTGACAATCACACGGACGGCCACTACGCAGCCGATCTCCAGGTTCGTGCGCTTCTACCTACCGTAACGCCATAGTGGCCTGGACGGTGTGTGGATCTGTCGCTCTGACGTTGCGTATGGTGGTTGCGTGCTGCAGAAGAAGGCGACGCGCTGGCGATCTGAACGCAACTGGTGGATCAGCGCACTGACGTTTACGATCTACTGGTGCGTTGGGGAACGTGTCACTCGTTCTTTGGTGCCTACTTTAGTGAAGAAGAACAAGAGGGCGGGTGAACTGACAGGTGTTGTGATGTAGGATGCTCCTGCGCTTTCACGCTATGAAGAAGCAACTGCTTAAGGCGCAGCGCCGCGACGATTGAGTGCTCTGCACGCAACGCACACAAGCGCACCCGCGCTCACCACGCTTGTGGTCGCCTTCTCCTGTTTTAGGCGCTGCGTATATCGCTTTCAATTCTTCTGCCTAATATAGTCGTTTTAACATCCTGGAATTTGTCACTATTTGCCCGTCTTGATCTCGAAAGCTCATTCCAAAAACACAGGATGGCGGGGTTCGTGGACGCAGCCCTGCGGCCAGGCAGCCGCGAGTTCGTCGTCGTGCTCAACTGCGTGCTCTCAGCGCTCTTCTTTGTGATGCTCGCAGTCGTGTACACGCAGCTGGAGGACTCGGTCCACGTCTTCGTGCTGCTCTTCATCGTCGTGGGGCTCACCATCTCGATCAACTGGTTCATCGTTGAAGCCAATCGCCTCAAAGACCACAGCGCCGCCGCCAGCGCAAGCGGCAGCAATGCGCGCAAGTCCCGACCAGACGCGGCGCGTGGGAAAACAGACTAGCGGGCGCTTCAACGAGCCGCACATGGTGCACGCGACAACCTGTCGGTCGCTTGAGCGAGCGGGGCTGCAGAGAGTAGAGGACGAGAGGACCCACCCAGTGCACCAAGAGGCGCACAGGGATCGACTCGAAAGCCAGTGAGACGGCACTGTCTTTTTAAGCACACACACAGCTGCAGAACTCCAAGGCGCTCTATTATAGGACACCCACCCATACACGTCCACACGTTGCATGAATTACACGACAGATTTTCCGACTGCGTGACCCTCCACGTGTGCTCCCGGTCGATCATGACCATCACTCTGTTCCACTCACACGTCGTCGTCGGTTGCGCCACACATGCGCTTGCAGCACGAGCGGGCGATGCTGCGGCCGTACGGGACGTACGAGAGCGTGTACCACACGAGCGCGAGGAACTGCGTCGTGACACAGACGAGCACGAGCGCCACACGGTGCGGTACGTGCGGCGAGAAGCAGAGCGCGAGCGTAAAGGTGATAAAAACCAGGTACACGAGCGCCGACACGCGCCGCTTGGCGTGGAACATGGTCTGCACCTGCTTGCACGGACCGACAAAGAACATGGACGACGCGAGCGACAGGAGGTTGCCGATCGTAAACGCCATGGCAAACGGGCCAGGGTGACCGCCTGCGAGCTTCGCGAGCCGGAACGTCGCGCCGAGCGAGAGCAGAAAGCCGAGCGTGAAGCACGTCACGCAGCCAATCACACGCTCTTGGTACGTCAGACTCGGGCAGAGTGAGTTGAGCTCCTCGCGGAAGCTGCCGCCGCCGGTCTCGCGCTTCTGGCTCTCGGGGTCCAGCAGCTTCTGTCGCTGCTGCCGGATCTGGTCGAACATGGCGCCGTCCGTGTGGTCACTGGTCGGGTTGGCGGCGCTTTGCGTTATGCAAAATGAGATCCGAGAGACCACATTCTTGTGGCGAAGCAGGTACCTCCCATTCATTTCGGTGGCATAGAACACCTCCCAAATGGCGAGGCATTCTAATGCCACCGAATGAACGAACCGATGGCGCTAAAATGCCCGCCCAGACAAAATAATTCCACCACCACCAGGTCCGAGAGACGGACGACGTGCTCGGGAGACGGCGATGGCGCAGCTACAGGAAGCGCAGTTCGCGTGCTTCGAGGACGAGGAAGTCGGCGTCGGGGGCGCAGCTGCCACTGCTGCAGACAGCGGGAGCAGCGCGGCGACGCTGCGAACGTTCGCGGTCGCCGAGCCAAGCGGCGCAAGTCGGAGCCTCCCGCCCAAGAGCTTCGCACGCGGTACAGTTCGCGTCCTGAGGGCTTACACAGGGGATGCACGCGCTTGTCTAACGCAGGGGCCCTCTCTATTGCTGGTGGTGCAGTGCGCACGCTCGAGTGCTCCGGCTCGGGCAGCTTCTACTTCCAGAATGATGCGCTCAAGGACCGCTTCATCTGGTGTGTGTGTGTGTGTTTGGATACTGATAGTTTGTATGCCAAGCGGCGACTGACGTGGCGTGTACGTACGTGCGATGATCGGCAGCTGGCGGGTGATTAAGAACATGGTCGTGTTGCGCGAGTGGAGTCTCCACGAGACGCTCGCTGGCAACGGCGTGCGGCTCCAGTTCGCAGGTCTGTGAGTCTGTCTGTCTTCCATCTCCTAACCATGCGACAGGACGGATTGTACTGACACACTGGATGGTGTTTGTATGCGCACAGCGCCAGTGGTCGCGACGGGCGTGTTCGCAGTCGAGTCCTGGGAAGGCAACACTGTGACCATCGGTGTCGTCACGCACGCTGGGTCGATCCACCGCTTCACGTACGCGATCCCCGTGACGACGAGCCACAGCATCTTTACGACTGCGGACGCGTCGTCGTTCCCGCCGAAACCCGCGACGGCTGCGACGTGCGACGTCGTACGCTCATTAGCGCCGGACGAACTCTTGACTGTCGCGCTCTGGGTGAACGAGTACAACCTTGTCTTGGGCGTGGACTCGGGCCGTGTGCTTGGTGTGAACTTTGGGCTCCCAGTGACCCCAACTGGCGACGCAGAGATGCAGGAGTTTGCGTTCTCGGACGCGTCTGTCGTCGCGTGGCTCTGGAACGGCCTCGTCAAGTCGAGTGGTGCTGTTGCCAAGTGGCAGCAGAACGACGACCGGCGACAGCATGCGAGCGCTGCTGTTGTCGCGGTCGCGTGCTTCCCGCTCGAGAGCGATGTGGACGACGACGCGGACGACGTGTGCGTTGTTACTGTGTCGGCAGACCTCACACTGCGTGCGTGGTCGTACGCGAGCCAGTCGTGTCTTGGCAAACAGGACATCCGCGCGCTCGTGAGCGCGGACGACGAAGACGAAGGACTCGACGCGTACGCGGTGAGCGCAAAGCTCGTCGTGCTGCCTGCGACCTCGAGCGACAACTGTCGGCTGCTGGTCCACATCGACACGACCGCGACGTTCTCGCAAGACATCTTGCTGCTCCGTGGCGACGTGTCGCCGCTCCCGAATGGCGGCCGGCGCGAGCTGTCGCTCACTGTCGCGCGCATCTTTTCCGTGAACGCCGCGTCGGCAGCGACGCCGAGCAAACGCCTCCGGCTCGTTGACTTTGCGGTCGACAAGAACTACTTGTACTCGTCGTGGCGGTCCGCGACTGGCGACGTTGTGTACAGCCACGCGAACCCGATGGCGCTGACTGGGCCGCGGCTGATCCGTGGCGAAGTCGTGAGCAGCCTGAACGCGCAGATGCACAAGTACGACACGGAGGACGACGAGTGGCCGTTCGACTTGAAGGACGACGACAACGTCGTGGAGCTCATGGATGTACGTGCAGTGGTGGCGTGGACCACTGTCGTATCGCAGATTGAGAGAGACAGACAGAGAACTGATGCTCGCAAGCGTGTGTTTGTGTATGGCCAGAACTTCTTTGTCGAACGCCTGCTCCTCCCTGGCCGTTTCTCGCGCCACAACCTCTACAAAGCGATCCTCGAGTACCGCGGCGAGTTCGCTACTCCGCTGCGCCCGCTCTTCGCTGGCACAGGACACCAGGCGTCCAAGTACAAGGACGTGCTCGTGCAGATCGTCTCGGACAAGTGTGCGAGCAGCAGCGTGTCGGCGTCCGAGACAACAGCGATGCGACACGCGCAGCACCCGCAGCTGGTCCGAATCGGCGTCTGGAAGAGCATCATTGAACTCTGCAACAAGGTACCTAACTAACTGTGTGTGTGGGCTTCAAAAATCGAGTCCGGTTCGTTCAGATCTCGTCAGCTGACGTGTGCGTGCGTGTGGCTGGCGTCGTGTCCAGCATTGGCGGGTCGAGAACGTGCCGATCGGATTCGCCGCGACGTCCCACTCGCTGCTGCCCGGGTCGCCCGTGCTGCTCCGGCGGAACCGCGTGGCGCTCTTGTTCCCATCCGCTGCGTCGATCACGACGCCGTTCCTCGCAACACTCAGCCCCGGCAGCGCCGACTGCGTCCGCGAGCTTTTGGCCGACATTCTGCCCGTGTTTGACGGCTTCCCGAGCCGCGCGTTCCGGGCGTTTATCCATCGCGAAGTGGCTGACGTCTTGTCGGACTGGAAAGTCGAGTCGTTCGCTGCACTCGCGCGCCACTGTGTGCGGCTGGGCCTCCAAGCGAGCGGGACGAGCGCTGCGAGCGGGAACAACCCGGACCTCGCGCTCACGCGAGCGCTCTTGCGGCTGAGCAAGCTCCTCGGTGCGGAGCCCGAGTTCCACGACCACGTCTTGCGGGACCTCGTCGCGCACTTGTTCCCGTTCGACAGCGCACTCGAGTCGGCGTCGTCGTCGACTGCGCTGTCGCCGACGCGGCGTCGCCGTCCCAGTTTCGACGACAGCGACGAGGACCAAGCGATGGACGACGCGACCGACGCGGACGCGAGCAGCAGCTCGAGCAGCCGGCACTTGTTTGGTGGGAACGAGATGTGCTTTGCGTTCGAACAAGTGTCGGCACGCACGGTCGACGCCATGTGCGCTCAAGCGCTGCGTGTCGTGCTCTTCCTGTCGTACTTAGTCGACACGCAGCCAGCGTTCGTGAGCGCCGCAGTGCTCCGGAACGTGTCTCGGTTCTACCTCCCACGGGCGATCACGAGCTACCAGCGCTGGCGCTTGAGCAAGTGGGTCGCGAGCCAGAACATTGCGCACGCGACTGAGCTCGACGCTGCGTGTGCAAAAGCGTCCGCAGCGCTCTTGCCGCCACTGCTGCAGCTCTTCTTGCGTGAAGCGAACAGCACGCTGAACGCGTCGGCTGCACTCAAGCGTGCACGCACAGTACTGCAGATTGCGCTCGCAAACAACAGCAATGCCGTGCAGAGCGAAGAGGCGCAGAGCGTCCTCGGCGCGTTCACGCGCGAAGTGCTGCGTGTCGTCGCGCAGCCGAGCGAGCCGCTCGTGCGGTTCTTGCAGAAACGCAAGCAGTTTGCGCTCTTGCGGGCGATGCTCAGCTGCAGCTTGAGCGACGTCAGTCTCCACACGCTCAAGTACGAGAGTCCGGACCAGGGTGGGCCAGAAGTGCACCGGCTCGTACGCGCGATCGGCGAGTGCCTCGCGCGAGAAGGGCTCGTGGCTGCGCACGCCGGTGGCGACACGGCGTCCACGCACGCGCACTGGTGCTTCCAGCAAGCGACGCGGTGCTTGAGCATCTGCCTGTCGGCGTTCCTTCTCGACCACGACGACGCGCGCGCTGACCAAGCGGCCGAGCGGTTCATCTACGACACGGTCGGGCTGCTGAAAGAGACGGTGCCGCGCGGCTTCTTTGCGTACACGCTCGAGTTCCTCTGGGCGGTCGTCGCGCACGCACTCCCGCGGGCGGGCGACAGCGACAGCGCTCCGCTCCAGACGTTTGTGTGGGTGAATGTGTTCAAGTTCTCGGTCGAAGAACGGCGCTTCCGAGACGCGCACTTGGCGCTCATGCACACGCTCGACGTGTCGTCAGCGACGCTCGCACACATGAACGACGACAGTGGTGACGGCGCGACCGCGACAGCGACAGCGACAGTCACAACGCTGAGCACGTCGGCTGAGTGCGTGACGTACCTCGTGAAGGAACTCTGTCGATACGGCCACTTGGACCTGATCTGCGAGCTCCAGTGGGGAGCGCTCGAGCCAAACGTCGAAGCGCACCTCGCGTGGCAAGCAGCGAACGCGAACGTGGTAGCGAAAGACGGCAGCGTCGACCCATCGGTCGTGCGGTTCCACCACTTGCTCTTCGCGTTCTACGCCCGCAACCACCAGCCCGCGAACGCTGCGGCTGCGATGCACGCGCTGTTTCTGCGGCTCCAGCTGGCGCCGACGACAACGAGCACAGCGTCGTTGCGGGCCCAGCGAGACGCGCTCTTGGCCGCGTCGAATGCGCTCCTCGCGCTGCCACTAGCAAACCGCTGGCTCGTGCGCAAGTTCCACGCAGAGGAGCTCCCGTGTCGCGACACTAGCGCAGCAGCGGACCGTGTGCCGCTCAACATTGTGACATCGCACGACATTGCACGGGAGCTCGCCGTGCTGGACGGCAAGATGCAGCTGGTGCACCTCGGCCGGTCCGCCGACAGTGCGTTGCTGAGTGCGATGGACGGCGACGACATTGTCGCGCTCTTGGTCGACGCTGCGCTCGCGTGCTGCGACCGGACGCACTGGACCGCACGCACGAAGCAGCAAGAGAGCGCTGTCGCTGTCGAACTCGCGCGGGACATTGCGACGAAGTGCGCGATGGACTATAGCAAGATCACCAAGTCCATAGCGCGGTACTGCGTGTCGGTCGCGCACGCGACAGGGTTCGACAGTCTCTGCTGGCAGCTGCTGCACGACTTTCTGCGTGCGCTCGACAGCGACAGCGACAAGGACTGTGCGCTGACGCAGTACCACGTCGCGGCCGCGACGATCCTCGAGTGGAAAGTCAAGCTCGTGCTGCCGTCGTGGCTGTACGCGCGGCTGGCGCACCGAACGTCTGGGAACCCGGCGAAGCTTTTGCGGCTGTTCCTCACGCACGGCTTGCTGCTCGACGCGCTCACGCTCGCTGACGCGATGGTGCCCGACGAGCTGCTGAGTGAGAGCGAAGGTGGGTTCCGTCAGCGCGTCGACGCGCCGAGTGCGTCGCTGCCGTGGCTCCCGTACAACCTCTTCGACGCGCTGCTGGACAGTTTGGATGCAGCGGTGCGGACTGGGACTGGACACCGCAGCAGCAACGACGTGGAGCTTCGCGGCCGTGTGACGCAGTTCAAGGAGAAGCTGACGTCGTACTTCAAGTACGTTGCGCTGCTGGAAGAAGCGCGCGCATCTGCTGGAGCAGCGAGAAACGCGTCGGGCGGTGCGACAGCAGAAGGAAGCAGCAGCTTCCGCTTTGGCGGTCCGTTCCGTGTGGCCGGCGTGCAATGAGACGAGGACGCAGATCGACAAGACTGGTGAAAGAAGTGAGCGGACCGAGTGACAGGATGGATGGGGACGTTGGTGAAGTAGATGAGCCGCAGCACGCAGAAGAGAGCCATACGAGTTGAGATCGATAAGACGCATCAATACTGATAGTCTTACCTCACAGGTACCAATGGCGGTCAGCCACTTGCGCTGACCGAGACCACCTCCCCATTGAACGCGACAGCAGTGACAAGGAGAGCATAGTGGTGTCAAATTGATACTTCGTTCATTCATGGTTGTTTCATTCGTCTCTTACTCGTGGTGTGGGTGGGCAACAGACACTGTGTCGGAGGGAGTTCAGCACGCACATGTACACTATCGAGGCTGACACTCATACACATGCAGGAGGAGGAGGTGGTGGTGGCGAAACTCAGCTTTCCGATTGGAATCATGCTGCCGAGTACGACGAGCGTCTCGGCAGTAAATCTCATACGAACGAGACCAAATGAATGGTAAATCATCGTTTCGACCAAGGGGACGAGAACCCTCATGCATGGGACACATACACGCACACATACACACAAACGAGCGACGTCTGGGAAGCGGGAGCTGTTGGCGGAGCCGTCCACACACTCTCGTCGAGCGAGCAAATGCCGAATGGCGTCACCATTCATCAGTGAAATAAATTTGAATTGGCAACGCGAATTGGTTGGTTGAGAAAGATTGGGGAAAAGAGGACAGATTTATACATGTTTTCACTTTCCCTGCCCGATTGATATTCCGTTCACAGTTCCAGTTTTCATGTGGATGCCCATCAAATGAAAGTGCCTTCATGCCACTCCACATCCTCCTGGAGCTCTCGAGGACAGTCGTGAAGCGCTCAACACCGCTGCTTCTGCGCCAGCGCCTCTGGTCCGTTGTCCCAGCTGCCGCCGCGAGTATCGACACCTTCAGCGTGATGCAGCTCCGTCAATCACAAAAGCGTGGGCTGTCCGTCGCAGCCGAGGGCTCGGGTGACGAAGACACCACCAGCACCACTGAACCCAGCCCTGGTGTCACATCCACGACGGCGTCAGCAAAGAAGAAGAAGACGCGCATTGCCACCGCGTCATCATCCAAGAGCGTCAGCATCCCGATTCTCCCAGAGGACGGGCAGACCAGTCGCACCCAGATCCTCTTCACGTACGATCAGCTCGTGCCTGGCCGCCTCCTTCGGCGCTACAAGCGCTTCCTCGCCGACGTCGAGCTCGTCGACGCAGAGCGCGTACCGAGCGGAGAAGCAGGGGATGCAGTTCCAGTCGACGATGCGAAAGTCGTGACAGTGTACTGCCCCAACACTGGCCCAATGGTCGGCCTCCTCGACCTCCCAAACGCGCGTGTGCAGCTGTCCAAGAGCGACGGCCCGAAGCGCAAGTACCAGTACACGCTTGAGATGATCCAAGTCGACGTGCGTGGATGTTAGAGCTTGGGTGGAGGTGGGGGATGAGGGTTGCGCTGATGGTCTCGACTCGCTTGCTGTAGAACGGCGAGCGTCGCGTCTGGGTCGGCGTGCACTCGACGCTTGCGAACCGCATGGTAGAGCGCGCGCTCACAGCCGCGTGGCTGCCAGAGCTCGGCCGCTTCTCGAGCTTCCAGCGCGAAGTCAAGTTCGCAACGAACAGCCGTGTCGACTTTGTGCTCTCGGGCGAACGGAGCGACGGCGTCGTCCATGAAAAGTACGTCGAAGTCAAGAGCGTGAGCTTTGCGCACCCGATCGACAGCGTCGACAGCACCAGCGACGCCCCGACGACGCGTTGGTGCGCACTCTTTCCAGACACGGTCTCTGATCGAGCTCAGAAGCACGTGACGGAGCTCACGGAGCTCATTGAGCGACGAGCAACGAGCACAACGACTGGGGGCCCGTCCAAGGAGACGAGTGCAGCGATCGTCTTTGTCGTCCAGCGGGACGACTGTCACGAGTTCGCGCCGTCGTTCCTGCACGATGCGGGGTTTGCTGCACTGTGCGCTCGAGCTGCCGAGAAGAACGTCCAGTTGCTGGGGTACGCTGTCGCACTCGAGCCGGATGAAAACAACGCGTGCGGACACGCTCGGCTACTGCAGGCACTGCCACTATACAGGCACACGCCGAGCGAGAATGCGACGGACGACGACAGCGCTGACGCACAGCCAACGGAGCAGAAGAAGACGGGGAAGGCCCGGGTAAAGACGACGACGACAACGAAGAAAGCGACGAAGATAACGACAAACAACAGGACTTCCTCGTAGACACGCAAGTGACGCGTAGCTGTCGGACCAGCAAGACTGTCGTTGACAGCAACAGCAATGGAGGGGAGGAGTCCCAGTGCAGCCAGTGTACAAAGGTGACGCTGAACGGACGAGTGGAAGACTGCGAGCGAGGGTATGGATCACATCAATGTTTGCTTCAAAACGCACTCTCGACGCCCTCTTCTCGTGTCGATCGCTGCTGCTGCTACAGACTGCCGACATCTTTCGAGACAACC
>JAASGD010000933.1:0-14748 GCA_023334115.1 Globisporangium megalacanthum | reverse complement strand
TTTCCCTGTTTTACATGTACTGTACCAGGAAAGTGGCACTGTGCATGCGGTGTCCAACACCATCGGAATTGCTTGGTCAGAGACAACGATGCAAAAGTGGCTTTCCGTTTTTGTCCTATTTCGGTGACAGCAGGGCACAGCATCTTCAGATACAAGGGCAGAGGGAAGGGTAATCGGAAATGCAATCCTAATATTTCGGGATGTCTGCCGAGGACAGACATTTCTATACAAGGGAATGAATTGTCTACCACCAGAACGAGCAATAGTCTCGCCAAAAGCGTACCGTTTATGACCGATTTTTATGTGAATTTATGAATGTGGCATGAATGTTCCCTGTACGAGATTAATTTTAGGAGATGTCTTCCGAGGACAGGCGTAGACCACTTGGGAAGACATAAAATTATTTTGAGTTTCTGAATTTTCAAGAAAATTTCTCGACAGATCTAGAAAAGGTCGCATGAAGGTTACCCGAACGGTAAGAAATCGAAAAATATTTTCAGTAAAGGTAGACCAACTCCGATCTCGGAATAACTCTGGAAAAATTCCAGAGAACATACAAAAGTGCTTTTTACGAAACGTTGCGAGTATTCGCTGAGTATTCCAGTCATTTCAAGGCGAGGCGAGTAGGACCCGATACGCGTTCGTTTACTAACGAGTAAATCTGTACTCGTACTCGCGACGATGGGTCGGAGACCTAAGTACATGTATCTAGTGTGGTTTTTCAGAGTGTCTACTGCACCTTTAGTTTGGGTAAAAGGGGTCATGTGAAGCGCAAAGAAAGACGAAAACGGGTGCTCAGCAACCATGTCAGTTTCGAAACTTACATTTCTTCCTGTGCTCGTGTAAGTGCGAATACGTGCCCACGTAAGGGCGATTGAATGAGTGGCAGAGATTTGTTGACAAATTTCCATGGATTTCAGAATTCGATGCGTGGCACATAAGTGAATCACTCCAGCGCTGTGAAGTAAGAGATGTATGCACCTTGCATGTTGGCGGGTCGACGTCGAGCTGAATGGTGAATGTGGTGCTTGTATACGAGCAAGATAACGCGATTGACAAAGGAGACACCGACGCGGCGGCATGACTAGCGTGCTTAAGCGAGAAGGATGAAGGTGACGCTGAGAAGGCAGCTAAATGCGCCGGCCAACCCCAGAGGGACAAAAGCGACGCCGAAAAAGCTCCTTGACATGGCGAACGAAGCTGGAGGCGCAAGTGCCGGACGCGACGCAGGTACGCACAGTCGAAAACTCGTGCGAATCGCCTTTAAAACGCGGTCATGCTGACCACGATGGGTTGCACGTTTTGTGCGTTACACCACCTCGCAGAATCAAGCTGTTCGACGAGACGTCGTCGTCAGAGTATTCACGCCACAGAGTACTTAGTATAGCACAAAACGCACGTTTGACAAAACATGTCGTGGAGTACATGGAAGTGCCAGTTGGTGCGTACGGCATGTACTTTCGCGTTTGTTTGTGAGAGTCAGTGCTGGCTGCTGCGTCGCTTCAAAATCGTTAAAGATGAAGGCGCAGCGACGCAAGAGCGAAGATTGGTGGGCGCGAAGGGCGATTACAAGCAGCCAGACACAAGTCGAGACACGTGCACCGCTCTTTGTACCGTTATTCTTTGACTCATGGCGTGAGTTTGAGGAGGCATGGATGGAGTAATGCAAAGAGCATTTCTATGCTTCAGAGTTAGAGACTCCACGACTACTGGCGTATGGAATGCACAGTCGGAGACGAAGGTGTACGTGATAGTAGAGTGCTCGTGCAGTAAAGCGTGAAGCGAATGTATCGTTTGACATTCGACCTTTCTCACTTGCTTGTAGCCTCAGACGCCCTCCTGTCCAGCTTCAGTTTGAACCGCCCAGAAGATCTTGCGGTGCACACCCGGCATGGTGCAAGCACCCTGCGGCTAAGGCGAACAGAAGAGAAGCACTGTGCACTTCTGCGACTGCGAGGCGTGTTTGAGTGTTCGCGTAGTTTAAGTTCGCTTCAGCTGCGCCGTCCTTTGGATGCTTCACGTCTTCAACGAGGGTAGCATTCATCCTGCGTCAGTACTGACAGCAACTACCACCACTGCACCCATTTTTACAGCACTTGTGCACGTCTAGTACTAGCGCCACACGTACACACTATCAAAGGAAGTGATGGCGACCTACGTGACCAGCGGATTGGCTCGGGACGAGAGGCTTCTGCGGAAGCTCGACGCCATGATAGGCGCGAATGCGTCGACACAGTGAATCGAAGCGGTCCTGAGTCGCGAACTCGGTGGGTGATTGATCACTCTTGCTAGGGCTGTTTGTGACATGCGCGCGTGACGGGATGCTGGCGCTCACATGTTTGACCGGGGTTGTAATACCAGGCAATTCGTTCACGACAAAGCAAGCGAATAACCTCTTCGCCAGGCGTCCTGGCGCAAGAAGCACAGTGGAGCGACTGCTTTACTGTTGAAGTGGTTCGTCCGAGACACAGGCAACACGTCCGCTGTGGTCGATTACGAGCTGAAGCAGGCAACAGCAATCATGCCCCAGACAGTTGCGCAGCGCGATCTACTCGCGCGGTACGGCTTGTGCCATATCCTGGACTTCAACTTTAACACGAACAACCAGGGCTATTACTGTGGATCGGTCTGCGTCGAGCAACTATATTTCTCGCGCAGCTGTATTTTGCCAACATCTCCTCTCTTCTGCAGGTTCGTTCGTGGCGACATCTCTGGCAGGCAGAGGCATACCTGTCGCTAACATTCTTAGCCTGAACCAATGAGCGGAGGACCTGACGGTTGTGACTGAGTACATCAAGTCAATCAACCCGCTGTGGACAAAGGTCGAGGTGGTTGTCGTAGACAAGGACTTCACAGAGTGGCGCGTGCTCGAGAAGCCCTTTCATGACTTAAAGGTGTGTATCATCTTGCGCTGCTGCTGCTATCAAAAGCTCGGAGCTAACATCGGTGCACAAGCCCTGTTGTGCCAATTCCAAGCTCTAACGTACATCCAGCATGTGCTGAGCTGTGGGAAGTCTCGCGTGAGTGGTGAAGTTCAAGGCCGGATGGAACACATGTATCGGCCGATGATGCGCGCGCAAACCAAGGATCGGTTACGCGTCGCGACATGCGGAGTTCGAACATGCCTGGAAGGAGATGGCGCTGGGTTTTCTCGCGTACATGAAGAAGAAGTGGTTCGGGTGCGTCGACATATAGACCAACGTCGGCAGGAACACGTTCTTCACAGTCAGGAACACAACAACGAACAGGATCGAAAGGAACTGGAACCAGCTGAAGATGCTCCTTTGCAAGCGAAGCAGCACCACGAACAGCATTGAGGCACTGTGGCAAATTGGTACTGTATGCTCAACGGGTACCAGCAGACGCTGGCGTGTACTCCGTGTGCTCTCGTTTCCCGGAGTCGTACCCTCGGTTTCTCGCTTGCATGCCGCGTCCTTTGAGCGATTTCGCGCTTGCTAGTGTGCACGAAGAGTACGACCGGGTGGTGGTTGGCGCCACTACGAACCGTGGCGACACGGGGGTGTAAAATCTACACGAAGGCATGCCGTTCGTGTTTGTGGAAGGGCATGACATGATGGCTGTGGCGAACTGCAAAACGTCGACGCGCATGTTCCCCGCGGTTCGCGACAGCGCGGCTTTCACGTCGCCACATTTTCGTTGCGGAACGCAGACACCTTCTTCTTAACCAACATTCGGCCGAAACCATTCACGACCTACCGAACATGGCCAAGGCGCAGTTGCTCGCCATCGTCCGGCGGTCCGTGGATTTCCTTTGTGACGTTTGCTCGGTTTCGCCACCTCGACAAGCGAAGCCTGCGACAAGTGCAAGAATCGGGTACTCTGGTGGTGAAGAGCGCAGCGCTGAGAAGTGCGTTGCCGTGGCGCGATGTGACAGTGCCGAGAGCCTTCGTGTACTATCCGACTACGAAAATGCAAAACATTGCCAATCCCCGTCTTGAAGGTGCAAAACATTGCCAATGCGCGTCTTGAAGGAGTCGTGACTGCACTGAAGAACTCGCCATCCACCTCTTCTTCGCACACGTCTAAGAGCTGCAGAGCCATGTCGACACTCTGCTACGTTAGTGGCACGATGTGCCACCTTCGAACGATATTATGAAGAAGAATCTGCAAGTGAGTTAGCTGACGACGAAGGGCTCCACATCGACTACGACGACGTGGACTTCGATTACCGCGACACTTGCAGCATCACCAGCGACGTCCAGATTCCAGATGAGCGCTAGTTCTTTACCAATGCTTCAGAGTGAGAGAGCAAGCGCGCAATCGACTCGCACGCACACACACTCGACTCGCGCGATGAAAAGCCGGAGAGCGAGAGTAAAGTTGCTCAAGAGCGAATTAAAGTTGCTGATCGCAAAAACAACAAATGCCCAAGGCTACTCACCTTGCCAGGAACGTGCGCAGTGTAGGGCCGGGCCGCGGCAGCAGCAACCGAAATATGGTGACCGTGGGGCAGTTTAGGTTCCCCCCACCGACTTCTGAGCGGCGAGATTCACGTCGAATGCCAAAGCCAAGCCAAATCGGCTCCCCACGACAAGCGGATCTGTCTGACTTGGAAAACGACACTCGCGGAGGACGATGTTGTTGAGAAGATAGATTGAGAAGTGAACAGAGCAAAGCTCACCTAAACATGCATAGCCTCCGAAGCTGACAGCACAGCGCTGCCTGCTGCTCCGATGACCTTCCTGGCAGCAGCTCTGACGATGGCGACAGCAGGGGTCGCGGCTCTCTCACCTCGTGCCACCGTCGGTGTTGGTGTGTCCGCTCGTACAAGCCGTGGTCTGAACATGTGGGACAATTTCTGCACTCCCACTCGGCGCAGCCGGAGCATGGCGACATATACTGAACTTCACTCGCCCAAGTGGCTTCGTCAGAACGTTGGCGATTTTTCGCGCAGTCGCGCAAAACTTGATCTTGATAACTCCGGTCTTGACGTGCTGACGGATCCAATGGAAACGCGCATCGATATGCATCGTGCGCGCTGCCATCCCCTTCCTTTCTGCGAGATGTTACCACTTGATTGTCTTCTTGCGCAATCACGGCTCCCACATCAATGCCGACCTCGCCGAGCAGCCGCTTGAGCCCGATACTCTCCTTCACACCGTGCGTAAGTGCGACATACTAAGATTCTGTGGTGCACAGAGTCCCGATCGGCTGACGCTTGGATCCCCACGCGACACAGCACCCGTTCAGGAATACAGCGTAGCCCGTCGATGACTGCGATCTTGTTCGCATGCGAACGCAGCGTCGCAGTAGACTTCCAACCACATGCTTCTAGTGTCAGCCCACTTGTACACCGATTGCAGTCGACACCGTCCGCTCGAGATACGCGATCGCTCGCTCGACACCAAGCTTGACTGTCTGCGTTGGCTTCTTAGTTTCTTGAGCCAGAATCCAAACCGCGAATGACATGTCAGGTCGGCTGACTGTCGATGCATAAAAGTGTGAGCCGACTTGAGCTCGGAACGACTCGTCGACCGTGGCGGTGTCTGCTGAAAGGCGCGGTGAAAGTCCTCTTCCATTGGAGTATCTTTCGCTCGCTGTACGTTGGTCTTGTACTTCGCTGTGACCGTCCGGGTGTACTTCTGCTGGCCTATGTGAACGCCTTCACCGGTCCACGTCACCTCCATTCCAACAAAGTTTGCCCCGGGCTCGCACTTGCTTATTACGAACCGCGCTCGAACTTGCCGAGCTCCACGTCGCTGTCGCTCAACACCAGTATGTCATCCACGTAGAGAAGTACAACAACCACGTTGTCAGCGCATCCCTTCTCAAGCACGCATGCGTCCGACTCGCATTGACGAAAACCTTGACCGGCGAGATGAGCCATCTACGTCTAGAACCACGCCCATGACGCTTGCTTGAGCCCGTATAGGGCTTTCTTCAGCCGCTACACGGTACCTGTCGCTGTCTGCGCTGGCTTCTCGACGTAGATGGTCTCAGCCAACTCGCTGTTCTGGAACGCCGTTCAAACGTCCATCTGATGGTGCAGTCTGCCCTGTTGTACTGCAGCAGCGAGCACGGTGCGGACTCAGTCGTGGTGAACAACGGGGCTGAAAGTTTCATCGCAGCTGACGCCGTAGCGTCGCGTAAAACCTTTCGCCACAAGCATCGCCTTGTACTTGTCAAGCAAGCTATCTGGGTGAGTCTTGCGACGAAACATCCACTTGATCTTCACTGGAGTCACGCCTGCCGGGATCGCCCCCTCTTTGTACGTGTCGTCCGCCTTTAAACTGTTCAGCTCAGCGTCCGTTGCCGTTTGCCACTCCGCTTTGTCCGGGCGAGAGAGAGCATCCTTGACAGACTGTGGGTCTTCATGCGTGCTCATCAGAGCTGTCTCCCCGACAACGTGAGACGGCTCGTAGTCGAGCTGCCGAGCGCTCGTCTTGCGCAGTCGACTGCTCCGCCGGAGTGCACGCTTATCTTGTCCCAGCTCTTGCAATGTCTGTACACCATCAGCTGCTGGTTCTGCTCCTACTTGTTCGGTAGTCACAATATTAGGAATGTCGATGTCCAGGACCACACCGTTGTCAGGCTCAGCAACTTCTTCGCGGAACACAGCGTCGCGAAACACCAAGACGCTCACAATTGCTCCGAAGCCACGTTGCACACAGAACCGGTAGTTCCCACCTTTCGCGAACCCGATAAAGCGTGCGCTGACTGTCTTCGCGTCGAGGTTGCGGCGGCGCTGGCTCGGAATCAGTACCTCTGCACGACTTCCAAACACGCGAAGCTCGTTCAAAGCTGGCGGACGCCCTGTGAGCTTCTTGATCGGCGTTGCTCAATTGAGAACCTTGGGCAGGCAACGGTTGAGTACGAATGCAGCGGCGCGCACAGCATCGCTCCAGAACCTGTTGGGCAGTCTGGTGGCCTGCATCATAGACCGCGACATCTCCACGACGACCCGGTTGCTCCTCTCGACCTTGCCGCTCCTCTTGTCCTTGCCGCTCTGCTCCCACGTGTACAGCGCGCTTGTCTCCAGAGCAATCAAGTGCTCGTTGCAGAATTCTGCAATCGCGCCCTTCACATACTCTGGTGCATTTTCGCTCTTCAGGATTAAGATCTTGGCATCCGGTCTGTGCGCCACGATGCCCTCGATGCACTCGCGAATCGCATGGAGCTGCGTGGTTGAACTATTGCCTTTTACAGGGCAGACGACCTTGAGATGATATGGCTCCACCATCATGCTGATAAACCCAGTGAATCTATCGTGTGATGTCGTCTGCATCGGTCCGACGTAGTCGACATGGATCAGAACCTGACCACGTCTCAACTCACGCGTGCTCTTCTTGGGAAAGGAGCGGCTAACGAGCTTGCCACGCACGCATGCGTCACAGTGCGCATTGGCGTCGCACGTAGCAACGATCGTGTTCTGTAGCAGCGGGAGCACTACGCCCTTGATTTTGAGGTGTCCGAGTAGCTCGTGCCAGAGTGCGAACGAGCCGACAGCGTCGCTGACAGCATACGCTTCAACCTCAGTTGCAACAGCCGGAATCACAAACGGGCCGCTCCTCTCTTGACGTGCCACGAGCTTTGTATAGCCCTTTCCCGATCTCGCAGACGCTTTCCTTAAACGTTGCCGCTAGTCCTGCCGCGCCTACCTTGCTCCGGCTAACAAAATTGCGCGTTAGACCGGGAACCAACAAAACATCCAGCAGCACACAGGTTTCACCGTCGGCGGCACGTAGACGAGCTTGACCGCGATGACTGGCGCTCAGCTTCTTGCCATTCGCCCTTGTGGCCACGAGAGCTCCTCCAATCCCTCGCGTGTCAGAGAGAAGGAAGCTGCCACCTGTCATGTGACTCGACGCATCAGAATCAATGACCCACATCTTGACGCCAGCTTGACCGATCGCAAAGTCGCTTGCCTGGAAAGCGAACCCATTCTCTTCAGTGTTGTTCATGCTCGTGTTGTTCATGCTCGAACGACACTCATGCGTGTAGTTGCCCACTTTGCCACAGTTGTGGCAGGCGCCCTTCTTCTTCGGCATCCAAGACGACGCTATCTTTCGCGTCACTGTGAACGCAGTCCCGACCTTGGTCGGTGCGCCGCCCCACTTGCTACGCTGGGTTTGGTTAGCTCGGCGTCGTGCCTCGCTTGCAGCGCGAATCATCATCTCGTCAAGCATTTGACACGCTTCGAGCGCCCGGACGTAACCGTTCCACTCCGGCCCCAGTGACTGGAGGAAGTTGCTCTTCTTCTCTGAACCTGAGTTGGGGACCTTGTAGCTTGCTAAGTCTGCCACGTACAGCCATGTCTTGTGGATGTGCTCCAAAATGTCGCCATCAGTATCGAGATACGACGAGAGGTACTCGCGCTTGAGCGCAGCGACCGTCGTGTCACAGAGATGCTTGTGGGTCTTGTGCAGTGCGTCCAGCATGTCCTTCGGATGCGAGAGGTCTGCAACCTCTGCTGCGATCTCGTCACTCAGCACCGCGAGCACGATCGACATCGCCAGCTTCTGCCTGATCTCGAGCTGACGAAACGGCTGCTCACTTGACCCGCCGGACTCCTCTGCTGACAGCTACAACGATGTTGGTGCAGGCTGCAGCACGGCGCGCCACACATCCTTCACCTCCAGGTACAGCTGCAGCCGCCGAGCCCATACGCGATAGCCAGTCCCGTCAAACTTGCAAAGCTTGGCGGTGAAGTTGTTCGTCGATGAAGCACTCATAACCACTTAGAAAACGACTCTCGAAGTGGACGATGTTGTTGAGAAGAATAAGTGAATAGAGCAAAGCTCTCCTAAACATGCATGGCCTCCGAAGCTGACAGCACAGCGCTGTCTGCTGCTCCGACCTTCCTGGCTGTCGCTCTGATGATGGCGACAGCAGGGGTCGCGGCTAACTCGCCTGATGCCACCGCCAGTGTTGGTGAGTCCGCTAGCACAAACCGTGGTCTGAGCATGCGGGACAATTCCTATAGTCTGCGATCTGCAACCAACGCAGTTTAACTTTGCAAGGGTAATCGCAAGCACGCCAAGCCCCGACTACTGGGGGGGGGAGTTGAGGCGCAGTGAAAAGCGTACTTGGTAGACTTGAAGTGTCCGCTCTTTCGGACAAGGCACCAAGATAACATTGCAGCGGGACGGACGGCACTCGAGGCGTACCCAGTGATGTTTGCGTAATCGACATACACAACATGCGCTCTTGCTACTTAGAGCATCACGTCGGCAGCTGTCGGCGGCCCGAAGGCATACTGCTTCGTCATACTGGTGGTCCTCGCGCGGCAAACAGGAAGCGCTCTTGAGGAAGCAGCCACCATGAACAGTACCCAACGAGCGACATATCCGACGATGCGACAGTGAAATTGCGACTCGTGGTCCCTCTTGGTGAACGGCACATCCCGGCTGCTGTGTACGTTGCGTTACTAAGCTCGCAAAGTTGCTTTAGTTCGGCGTCTAACGAGCCACTGTTTGTGTGTACTTCTGGAGCTACGTCCACACAGTCACTGACTTTACCAGTTGCGCTCGCTTGTTCGGCAACACACCACAGACACCGCCTAGACGTCGCAGCTGTGGACGAAAGGAGCCCACGGGACATGGCCCTGCTCTCCAGGATGTACGATCCTGCCGCCACAACAATGGCTATTTACCTGAAGAAGATGCACGCCAACATTGCGCTGACGAGATCGTCTCGATCATGTCGATTGACAGGACCGACCGCTCAACTACCACACGCAATCTCGAAGAGCCGATGGAGTCCATCAAAGGGCACCTCGCGGCGGACTGCTTCCTGAACGACGTGGCAGTCCACCGAATGTGCGACGACACAAGCACCGTGTTCGTCAGGAACTCGCTTGCTGTTGAGCGACAAGCCATGAAGCTACCCGCCATGGACTTGGCAACGCTCAAGCTCATTGCAACCCAGATCAACATCGACAACGCCCAATGGTCATCATGTTCGTGCACCTGACACGGCCAAACGGGATTGCGATCTCGATGTACGACCCTCTCGTTAACGTGCTACGAGAACGAGACGCAGTGGACCTGGCGCAAGTGTGTGCTACTGCTTTTGGAGGACTGGCGGCGACGTGACTACTCAACATCTTTCTCTCTCTCTCCAGCATCTCGTTGACTACACTGACCGCGCCTCGTCAGCCGTACGGGTCCAACTGCGGAATCATGCGCGTCGCTCAAAGGATCTGAATCCTTTAGCACTACCGCAGTGATCCGCCTCTTTATAAGTTTTGCGCCTTTGAATGCTCTGGGAAATTCTCTGCATGTCCACCATGAAACAGAACGGTGACGTTGGTGCGGCGCGGCATGCAGTGAGCAGAACGACGGAAAAGCTCAAAGCTCTTAACTCGCAGATCTAGGGTTCAACTAAGTCGATCTACTTGTTCAAACGGTGAATGGCTCGGTCAAAGTAGTGGTTGAATGTGTGCTGCATTTTTGGTGGCTCTGGAATACGTGTGTAAGTCGCCGATCATGGCTGCTGGGTTTAACTCTTACGCCAAATCCTCACGCAGTAATTGGTGAGCTTCCACGACATTCGCGAGAGCCTCCTCCGACCACTCCAACTTGGCATCCACCGACTTCAGCGCCTGGATGCTCGTCAACAAGATGTCCGGCGCTAACGCTGCGTTGTCTTTGCCTTCAGAGCGAAGCGCTCCCGTGTGTATTTGAGCATTCTATCGACGTGCTACTAGCGCGCTATCCTCGTCGTCTTCCGCGCGTGCGTAGATTTAGAAGCGCGTCATGCCCTTGGCCGTCGTTGCCAATGCCGCTCGTGTTGTCCGAACGGCGTATTCGGATCTTAGAGCGTTCTTTCTTCAAGGACTTGAGGTGATTTCCTCAAGCTGTTGCGGGGCTTGGGGAGTATTAATCTCCACTTCTTGCTCATGTAGTTTTCGTGTCTGGGGAAAGCGCTCTTCTGAAGGCTTCCCGAATTGCATCCTCCCCTCTCCTGGCAATGTACAGAAGTTTTCAAGTTGATGTTGACCGAAGTCCACATTTAGTGTGCTGGATGTTACCCGATGTCGTCCCAGCCAATTAAAGATGCGTGAATATTGCTCCCATTGCATGCACATCATCAAAAATTAAGGGTGCCGTTGCCCGATTCGTGGTTATTGGTTACATGTACAGTACTACTCCGTTCTGAAATAAGTGAACCTTTCTAAAAATACGATGCCATTTAGTCGCAAATAGGTTTGAGACTAAGAAATCAGTACGATTGTGTTCGTCTCAGAATACCCGATCCAATGATATGTCTTTCTCACGCTACACCGTCTTTTCAGCATCGTTATCCCTTGAAAACAGCAAAAAACTGCACATAAAATAAACATATATCACAATTTCGCACGTCAATGGATCTTCTTTGATCATCTGAGATTTGTCCCTCCCCTATACAAAATCCAAGATAAAATATGCTCACTTATTTTGACAGCAAAATTGGGATGGTTCACTTATTCCGGAACGGAGTAGTATATGTCAGTAGCATGTGCCCTGCATGATGTAGCGTCAATAGCAGAACGCAACGGATACTGTAGAGCCTCCATCCATTGCGTTCTGCTGTTGACATGGACTTGGGTTTTGCTACTGTAGCAAGATTGTTCAGCGAGCTGTGCATTTCAAACGTTTGTGTTGCTCACCTTTCATCAGCAGCCACGCAGACAAAAACCTCGTTCGCTTTTCGTGAGTTGCATTTTGCGGGCGAGCGTTCGTGCACTCTGCCAGCGCAAGGAGGCACAGCCACCGGGACGCTCGCCAAGAGAGCGATGCTTTCGTCTCACTATTAAATCTTGCTTCGCTCGTGCTGCGTTGAGCTCTCACCCAGGTCGGTAGGCGAATGCTGCGAGGGGGTGTTAGTCGTGCGTGGGTGGCAAAACAACCTCAAAACGTTTGAGTCAGCGGTCCAGAAAGCAATGGAAAAGAGTGGTGACCTGGTCGGGCCAAATTAAAGGAGGGAGCAGGCCAGCAGGTGGCTGACTGGCGGGAGGTTGGCTGAGCCTGAGCTCTAGCTCAATACTGTACATGACGTGCGCGCGCCTGGCGATTGTGCTAACAATGGGGATTACAGATCTAGTTTTCGATAGTGATGGAATCGAGGTAGTTGGTTTTGGCGGGCTCTATTGCACGCATGCAAAACTGTCACGAACTGTATGCCTGCGGGATGTGCCAGTCAACTGAACGGCTGGGTTGGCTGGCTGACTGATGAAAAAGAGGGACTGTGAGACCAAGTCGAATCGAAATCAAGACAATAGAGTTGGTTGGTTGACTTGCTTTTAGTATGCCTTTTGTGCGGGATGGTGAGACTCGACCAACAACGAGCGCACATCTGGAGTGCGGTTCGTGCTCTGCTGCTGGCCCCGTGACCGTTGTAATCGCTATGACTCAGAGCAACATTGCGTGCCTCCTTGCTTTGATTTGGGCTGTGAACTTCATATTGTTGTCGTGACGGTCAAGACCCACGTGGACAAGCAATGACCCAGCACGCACAAGCAATGTCCAAAATGAGAAGCAAATCCTGGCCTCTTGAACCTAAACAAAGACTAATCCCTTCATTTTGTCACACACGGTCATCAGCAAATCCTGCGCCGCGATTCTTCTCCAGTCGAACGCCAGTCGTCAACCCTCGGCTCGTTGACGGTTTCGTCGCACTCGCCAATCCTCCCGCACGAAGCAACCAAAACAGTCGAGTCGACCGCACAGAGCGACTGACTGACTGGGACCGACGCCAGCCAGCACGCACAGTCACTCGCTCGCTCACTCTACGCCTACTTCCACCGCCAGCACGCCAGCGCATCGCTTGCGTCGATGCAGCACATGGAACACCTGCCTCCCTCGCCACTGCCGTCGCTCCCGTCGCTGCCTGGCGTCCACTCGTTCCTCGTCAAGTCCGAGCCGCTGCCGTCTCTGCCGAGCGTGCTCCACTCCAATCCCCACCAACACCACCGCCATCACGCGCCCCCTTCGCCGCTGCGACAGCAGTACACGTTTCAGCAGCAGGAGCACCAGTACCACCAGTCCACGCACCCCCACCCGCCACTGCTGCATAGTAGTACCCTCCACCAGCCTCCTTCGACCTTCATACCGCACATGCAAAGCCAGCCGCAAGTCGGCATCGCAGCGCTCCTGAACCCGGCCGCGGAGGACAAGCGCGCTGCTCGAAGGCATACGCAACTGAGTCCTCCGCGTGTGGGAGCGCCAGCCCACTCCTTCGCGGACTTCGCGGTGCCGCCAGTGGCGACGCAGCGGAGACCGAGGGCGTTGCGCGAGAGCGCTGACAGCTCCGCGAGCGTCGTCGACAGCGAAGGAGTCGACGGAGAGGACGAAGACGAGGCGCTCGCACAGTCGCCGCGACCCAAGAAGAAGCGGAAAGCGCGCATCTGCAAGACCGATGGGTGCGAGAAGTACGTCGTCGACCGTGGGCTCTGCATCCGCCACGGGGTACGTCTCTATCTCCACCACTGTGTATGGTTTCCACGTTGGTCGTTCCACTCTCTTGACCCATCCATCACTGACGTCCGTGGCGTGTGACGCAAACAGGGAGGCAAGCGCTGTTCTGTGGATGGCTGCAACTGCCGCGCGCAGAACCGCGGGCTGTGCTGGAAACATGGCGGGTACACGCGCTGCACAGTCGACGGCTGCACGAAGCGCGCCAAGTCGCGCGGCATCTGCTGGTCGCACGGCGGCGGCACGCGCTGCAAGCACGCCGGGTGCGCCAAGATCGCCGTCTCGCACGGCCTGTGCTGGGCGCATGGTGGCGGCAAGCGCTGCCTCGTGGACGGGTGCCAGAAGCCCGCGTACGAGCGCAACGGGAATCTGTGTGTGGACCACTGCCAGGACGCGATGCCGCAGTAGTACAGTAGACTCTGTCGCGGAGGTGCCGTTATCGCGAACAGATTGTTGTTGACCACGAATTTTTCGTCGTTTGGGTTCGCGCTTTTTTCACATCTCTGGTGTCAACACGCGCGACGCGCTTGCCAACATGCGCAGTGTGAATGGTACAGCTGAAAGTGGGAATAGCAGTGCTCAAGTGAAGGCGCGAGCCATTGCGTGTGGTGGTGAACTGTAGCTCAGTCATGACCAAGATTTCGCTAGGCGAATACATGCTGCATGCGACGATTGCACATGACGTGAGTCAAACGCGTCACTCAGCGCTGTGAGACAGCATAGTTTGTTTGATAGGAAACGGTAGCTCACTTGCTTTCTTCACGCTTGCTCATTTCCGAAAAACTGAAACGAAAAAATGATACTATTTTTTTTAATTTTTTGTTATAGTAAGTGCTAAAATCAATAGTCCTTTGCCGATCGAGCTCGAACTTACAGGGCATGTCCGCCAATGTTTGATGAAGCTTCCTCAGGTTTCATTAGCTTGATCGAGGTTGTCGTTAAGATATCAGCACTGTTGGCAAGCACCACTAATGTCTCCTTTCGACATTTTTGCACAACGTGGCCGCCAGACAGATAACGGATTTCGATATAGAAATTATATCTAGAATTTTTGCTCAAGACAAACTCGTCATTCTGGCAATAATTTCAAAATCTTGTTTATTACGCGATTTTTTAACACTGACTTTCTGACTCAAGCAGACGGAATTTGGTCCATTCAGGTAGGTCACCCGAACAACATGAAATCCGCTAGAAGGAATTTGCTTGTCATGTTTGTATGTATAGATGGAGCTTTATCTTGCGATTCGATTCATGCATGCAGCTTAGCTGTAGGAGCAAATGAGACCGTGTTGTGCGCTTTGGCGCGGGCTCTCCAGACCCTCTTGTGCACAAG
>JAASGD010000932.1:0-14764 GCA_023334115.1 Globisporangium megalacanthum | reverse complement strand
GAGCACTGCCGCGCGGACCGCGAGCCGTGCAGTCGCTGGCGTGTTCGTCTTGACGTAGATAGCGACTGCAGTCTCGAGCGCGTTCGTCATTTGCATGGGCGAGCCTTTCGTGAGCAAGAGACAGAGCGCAATCATCTCGTTCGCGTTCGCGCCATGGAGTGTCGACTTGTCGGCCTTGTAGTCGTCACGTACGAGCCGGTACGTCTGGAGTGCGAGGTCATAGTCACGCACAAGGAACGCCGTGTCAGCGAGCAGCCGGGTCTGCGCTTCGATCGAGTCGCAGCGGTACGTGACAGTCATTGTCCCAGCCGCCCCAGCACTGCCACCACCGACCGCGTTCGCGCCACTGGCGCGCGTGGAGAGGTCTTTCGGCTTGCGCAGCCACGACTTGAAGACGTTCCGCACGCCTTTCTTCATCGCAGACACGACCTCGTTCAGCTGGAAGATGCGCGCTTCAAGCGCTGTGAGCACGACACGGAGCCCAAAGTCGCGCACGAAGCTACGGACTCGAACAACGTCGTCGCTCGAGAGCAATCCGCCCAGTACGTCCGTGGCCCCAGTGGTGGGTGAGATCGCGACCATGGACTGGAATGGCGGCGCGTGGAGCCGGGCGGGCGTATAGAGAGCTGCGTTCAGTACGTTCGCACGCTCAGCCGGGAGCGAGTTGAGACGGAGCACTGCGCTCGCGAGCGGCGGGAGCTGGAGGCCCAAGAGGATCGCGTCCGGGTCGATCGACGTCCCGTCGGCCTCGACCACGTCGTGCACGACCACGTAAAACTTGGGCACGTTCGGGTCGTACAGGCCCTGGAGGAACGGCGGCGGGAGGTTCCGCGCAGCGGCGAGCTCTTCAAAGCTGTGGCGCGGGTTGCTGTCAGTCGACGACACCGCCAGGAGCATCGCTGCGGGCTGCCCGAGCAGACTCAGCTCGTCGCCAATGAACGAATCGAGTAGTGCGCGGCGGAATGCGCGGTACCACGGCAGCGGCTCGGCACCCGACACGCTGCTACTACTGGTGCTCTCGAGCGTAGCGCGCAAGTACGCGGGTACGTCGGCAGCGCTCGCAATTGGCGGCAGCTGCAGATCGATGGCCGCGCCGTGCGGCGGATGGCGCGCCACCGCGTCCCCGAGCGCACGTGTCGTGTCTGGCAGCGCACGCGCAGCAAATTCGGCGGCCGCGACGAAGCGGAAGTTAAAGTCTGCGAGCACGAGTTGGTGATTCACGGACCGGAGTGGCGCGTCGGCGCGCTCGAGCGAGGAAAAGCCCGAGAGCAGCGCAGCGAACGAGAGCCCGCCGTTCTTGCGCGCGAGGCGCTCGACCTCCGGGGTCGCGCTTGCTAGCACGAGCGGCGCAAAAGTCTCTTGGACCCACGCTTCCATGCGCTCCATGGTGATTGTGGGGTCTGCTGATGTGGATGCGCTTGATGTGGGGGAGAACGAAGTGGCTTCACCTGCTAGTGCTGAAATTGAGGTCAGAGCTGGGTTTTTTGCGCAACCTTCGTGCGACCTGTCGGAGTGGCTTCTCCGGTATACCGGTATACCAAACTTTTCACTCAGTTAAAGTTTTTTTTGGAATAAACATCACGTTGCAATTTTGTCGCAGCCTGAAAACGTGAACACGAACAGCGCGAGGATTCACATTGCGTGCGTATTTACGGTAGTACTTTAGTACAATAGGCATGTTGTGGTGGGCTTCAGAGAGAAGTTGGACGGTTGTAAGGTTGGACAGCCGCACTTCTACTGTACTCCTGCTGTGGTGGCGTGGGGCTGTTGGCTGAGCCAAATGAATGGGTTTATCGAACATGCTAGAAAGTCAGAATCTTGGAAATTGATTACAGTAATCGTCGGAAATAAATGGGTGAGGAAGTACATCGAAAATTACAAATGAAAGCGTATTGAAGGAGCGATAATAACGCATACCCTCGTTTTCCTGCTCCCTAATGAATTTGTTTTTAACCTGAAAATACACACAAAAAACCTTCATAGTTTAATATAATGATCAATTCGATACATGTCTGGCGTTCGGTCCATGCTCTTCCATCTGTACACAGGAAGAAAGAAATCCCACGAAAGCTGGGCAGCCCCTGTCACACTCACGCTTTTTCGCCAAGAAGCCCCAAGCCAAGAAAACAAAAGCAACCCGCCACCGCCACCGCCACCGCCTTCGCTGTCCACACACGCGCACACGCACGCATCATGGGCACTGCCGACGTGGACACGAACAAGAATGTCAACTGGATGGACTCGCGCGGCTTCTGGACCTTTTACGGGCTCCTGCTCGGCTCGCTCTACATGGCCACGCCCGTGCTTGTGCCGTCTCCGCACAAGTGGACGGTCGTCAACGTCGTGCATGGCATCGTACGTGCTTCATGGCTGCGCTTTACATGCTGTGTTGTGTGCGCTTCTTTCTGGTTTAGAGAGTGTGTGTGGTCCTCGAATGCCAGTTTGTGTGTTTGAGAGACTCACTCTACTTGTCCGTCTATGGCTGTGCGACCGTGGGACGCACCGACCCATAGGTGACGTTCGGCATCATGCACTGGATCAAGGGCTCGCCGGACGACTCGAGCATGATGGGCGACTTCCGCGAGCTGACGTTCTACGAGCAGATTGACCAGGGCCACCCGTGGACTGGCACGAAGCGCTTCCTCATGATCGTGCCCACCGTGCTCTTCATGCTCGCGTCGGTCTCGACAGACTACGACACGCTGCACCTGTGCATCAACCTGCCGATCTGGGCCACGCTCATCCTCGCCAAGCTCCCGGAGCTCGACCGCGTGCGCCTCTTTGGCATCAACTCGACTGTCGGCATTGACGACGTTGGGAAGAAGGGCAAGAACGAGTGAGTGGAGCTGGAAGGAACGGGACGGGACGAAGCGACTCCCATCCGCCACCATCGCCAGCCTTGTCAGTACGTCAAGAGCACCACTCGCGCAAAGAAACGACCAGAAAAACCACCCGCGTTTGTATGTGAGAGAAGCGAGCTTTATCAACAGCGAGGTGCTTCGTCTTCCGTTTTGTCTCGTGCAATTGTGCGGTGCTTCTTCTGCGTGGGAATGGTATCAATACTCTGTCTCTCAGTATACCAGTACACTGTTCTAGGAGTTGTGGACCTACAGCCTGTAGGCAACAGGTCCCACACAAACGTACGAGAGTAGCTCTCTCCCATATAGATATTAGCTTACCACGAACGTCCGAGCACACGACCGACAGACACGCTGAGCGATCGACGGCGCATCCTCCATCTCTCTCTCCATCTCCCTCTCCCTCTCTCTCGCTCTCTTGCTCATTCTCCTCTCTTCTCCCCACACACTCCCAACCACCACTCCCTCTCTCTCGTCTTCTTCCGCGCTCTTGTCGTCGCCATCGTTCTCTTCTCTCTCTCCCTCGGCGTCCTCCACGCGCTCGCACTTCTATCTTGCTCTTAACAGCAGCCGCTCTTGTTCTGCTTCTGGTTCGTCGGAGGCGTGATCGGGAACGCTTCGCGCTCCGGCTGGTGCGGGTTCTTCGGCAGTCGCTTCGCAATAGCGACAAACAAATCCTTGACGTTTACAGCGGTCTTCGCGGACGTCTCCATGTGCAGAATGTCATTGTCCTCCGCGTACTGGTGCGCCTCTTCAAACTCCACTTTGCGGCGTGCTTCCAGGTCGGCCTTGTTGCCCGCGAGTGCAATCACGACGTTCGGGTCGCCACGTCGCTGGAGTTCCTTCACCCACGACTTGGCGCCTGTGAACGAGTCCTGCGAGTTTCCATCACAGCACACAAACTGTAAGTGAGCACTGGTCCCACACAGAGACCTACAGTGTTCAGCGAGCGTGTGTGCACCTTGTTTGTGACGTCATACACGACAATCGCGGCTGCAGCGCCTCGGTAGTACATGGGCGCCAGACTCCGGTACCGCTCTGCAAACACACGCAATAAGTCAGCTCTTCGCTCTTGCTTCCATCGCTTGCCGCTCACGTGCACATGCGCACCTTGGCCAGCGGTATCCCAAATCTCAAATTTGACCGTAAGACCGTCGTCAAGCCCGACCGTCTGCGTCAGGAACGCAGCTACACGTTCGCATGCGAACCTTTCGTGAGTCGCCTGCTCCAACCCCCTTCCTCCTCTCATCGATCACTTGCATGCACATAAAGCGAAGGAACGCACCGCCGATCGTCGGCTCCTGGAACTCAAAGAACTCGTCGCGCACGAAGCGCACGACGAGACACGACTTCCCGACTGCCGTGTCGCCGAGCAGCACGAGCTTAAAGTGGCACGTCTTTCCTTGCGCCATCTCGCTGTGTGGGTTTATTCACGCTCGGAAAGGGGGAGGACGTCGCTTGGTCTGAGAAGCAACGAGCACGTGTGTGGGGAGGAGTTGCAGTCTGCGGGGGAGCTTCTCGGTCGATGATCGATCGCCTGAGATGCGCTACGCTGAGTGCTTGCTGTGGGGCTTTGCCTCCCTGTTCTTCTCTGAGCGAAGCCCGAGAAATGCGGGAGGGCAGGTAGTTTTCGTATGCCTCCTGACATTCACGTGGAAGAGAAGAAAGGCTGAGCGTAAGATAAAGTCTATTTTAATAGATGTTAGCATAGTAAAGTTCGACTTGCATTTTGGATCGACTCACGTTATTTTTTCAAATCTTTCGCACTCGACCAAAGATATGTCCTTTTACAAGGTTTTAAGCTAACTCGCCATGATTTACGGAAAGTGGACTGCTTTTGAGGCCTTTCGTGGGTGTCGCAGTGGTGTGGCATACCTGGCTTCTTTCTTTCACACCGAGACTCAATCTCTCGACTGAGTTTCAAACTGAGACTCTCCACAGTTCTCGCGACTGCCGTTTGTACACATGGGTGCCATGCCGCCTCGTGCGTGTTCGCCAGCTTCCTTTCTGTAGCAAGCCCGCTGTCGCGCCGTCACGCCACCATGCATTCATATCATGGTCGCTGGACGTGCGAACTAGGATATCCGCTCAGACGGAGTCGTATCGGCACTTGCCGCATAGCTGGCGCCGCAAGAGCTGCTAGAGGAGACGCTATCGGCCAGGACAGTGTCCATTTCCACATGGGGGTAGTCGTGTCGAGGCAGGAAGCACTCGTTTGAAGACGTGTTGTTCGGACAAAGTCTCACCAGGAACTCGAGATTGGTTCATCAAGTTTGGCTGACGAACTCTGTTGAGAGGCAGAGATGGTTCTCGGCCAACCTTTCATGCAACCCTCCAAGTCCGATTCGAAGTCCGAGGGCGTGTCCAGGTCCGCGTAGCACGCGGTGGAAGTTCAGGACTGCATTGGATCAACCGCAGACTTTCGCTCAAGTTGCTCAATAACGGCTTGATATTTCGCCAGTCACACCTCCAGTATGACACGGTTGTGTTGTTGCCAGGCTCGGCATGGACCAGAGTGCACTCAGGATGTTCATTCGAGTCTGACAAACATGCCCGCTTGATTGGAGTTGGTTGCTGAATTGGCGACCTCCATTACTGCTGGTACTGTCAGCAAGCCAGGCAAGCAAACACTTCTTTCAGCCTCGACAGCTGTACATGCGTGTGTCGACAAAATGGATGCGCCACAAAATCAAATCGCACCAATCGAGTCGATTCGAGTCGCACAAACTTGACGTCGTGGGATGCGAGGAAGACGTGGAGAAGTGGTTTTGCTGGAGGCTTCGAGCCCTCTGCGCTATGTCCGTCGGAGCTCCAGTCCCCAGAATCCGGCACCTCCAGTAGACACGAGGCTATTCGAACAGCCCAAACAAGGACCGAGAACGCGTCAACACGATCGAATTCAGCCAGCCAACCACACCACGGCACCACGATCAGACGAGAAAGCGGACACAGCGACCGCAATCTTCCTGTCACGGATGTGGCTCGCAAAAAGGTGCGCTTGTTTGTGCTTGTTTGATGCACACGATGTGGCGCAGACTCACTTTTTTGGCCGCTTCAACGCGTGTCAACAAGATAGAGCACGCGAAGGGTCTCTTCACAGCATTGCTTGCGTATCCGACCCACTTGCTCATCGCAATCTTGGACGCAGTCGACTCCGCGAGGCGTCCTATCCTTTCTCTCTCATTCACCAATCCTCCTATCACGAAGACACCTCGGGTCTCCGACACGAACTCCTGTGAAAGCCACCGCCGCCATGAAGCTCTTGGGCGGCGCCGCGATCTTCGCGCTACTCGCCGTCGCGGTGCAAGCTCAGCAACCGACTCTTGCGCAGTCCCCGACGCCCTCACCAACACCCGTCGCCACAAGTTCTGGAACGCTCAGCATCCCGAACGTCGTGAGCGAGGCGGATCGCCAAGCTCGCGCTGCTACTCTCCAGCTCATCGCTGGACAAGTTGTGAATGAGAAGCGCACGTGGCGCGTCGGCGCGACCGACTTCCCGTTCTACGACGGTCCAGTGGCGCGTCCAGGCTCGCTCGCCGAGCGCGTCCAGCAAGAGCAGGTCGTGCGGCTCAACAAGTTCCGCAACACGAACGCCACGATCCTCGGCCAAATCGTCGCCACTGCGACGTTCAACTCGCTCGAGGACTATACCAAGTTCTACGACAACGTCACGGTCATCGCACCACACCCCATGAGCTCGGACTTTAGCGACGAGACCTTTGGCTATCAGCGCACGACGGTCAAGGGCTTCAATCTGCACAAGTTTCGCGTTGGCTCTGACGCATTGCCGAGCGACCCGAGCCTCGCGGTCCCAGCGAACGTCGCCAAGATCTGCGGCAAGAAACGAGCGACGGTCGGGAGCATTGAGAAGGGCAATGCGCTCTTCGTCTCGGACTTTTCAAACTTTGGCACGTGGAGCGATCCGGCAAAGACAGGCATCAAGTTCACGGCGCCGGTCGTGGGGTACTTTTGCTACAACGAAGACCGCAAGAAGCTGCTGCCGCTCGCGATCCGCATCGTGAGCACTGGCTTGACGTACACACCGTTCGACAAGCCAGACGAGTGGACCGTGGCGAAGATGGTACTGGAGACCGCAGAGCTCACGTTCCAGCAGCTGCAGCACCTGGCCGACACGCACGCCATGCTCGCACCCGTCCAGATTGAAGTCCTGCGCAACCTCGCGCCTGTGCACCCAGTGAGCGCGCTCCTTCTGCGCATTAGCAACGTGGATCTCGGTATCGAGGTGCTCGCATCACAGCTGCTGTTCAACTACTCGACAGCAGTGGACTACACGTTCGGCTTTGGTCCGGTCGGCTGCATCCAGTTCTTGGATCACCAGATGCAGCTCCAGTCTGTCGCGAACGACTTTGATGCGGACATTGAGAGCCGTGGACTCCAGTACTTGCCGATCCACAAGTACGCCAAGTTCGGAAAGCTGTACAACAATCTCTTCAAGTCAACGATTGGCGCGTACCTGCGGGCGTACTACCCGTCGGACGCGGCGGTGGCAGCCGACACGGAGCTCCAGAATTGGGCAAAGGCATGCGCGGCCGTGAGCCATCTGCGCAACTTTCCGACCCAGTTCAAGTCGCTCAGCGCGCTTCAGAAGCTCCTGACGTACCTCGTGTTCCAGACGACAGTGCGACACCACGCGATGAACGGCGTGACGAGCTGGGAGTCATCGTCTGTACCGTACGCGACGCCGGGCTTATGGCACGCGTTGCCGACGAAGAAACTCGCAGAGGGCGAGACGCTCAATGTGCTCGATTTCAGCCCGCCAAAGACCATCATCCCAGTGATCGTGGGGCTGGCGCTCGGCTTTAACCGCTTCGTGCCCGAGAGCGAGTCGCTCCTCGCACTCTTCAAGGTCGCGCCGTTCACGAACGAGCCCAAGCTGGCAACCCTGATCCGCAATTTTGAGAGCACGCTGCTGTTCATCGATAGTGCGATCGTGGCGGCGGACGCGGGCGAGAAATGGCCGTACCGCGTCCTGCGCCCATCGATGCTCGCGAGCTCAGGCTGGGTGTAACCAACTACGAACGGAACAGACACATGTTCACCATTCTTCATGAGTTTGATGTCGTGCTGCGTGTCGTACAATAGGATCACGCAGTTCGTGAGACGCAACACGTTCACTTCTGCTCTGAGACCTTGAGTCCCAAAGAAAGACTCGACTGGTCCCTCATCAACTGTTCAACCACAATGGCGACGCAAGCTGCTCTCGAGCGGGTTTGGAGCCTACGCACCGCGTACCTCGCTCTCTTCTTCGCGAACGCGATCTTCGCGGCAGTCTTCAAGGCTGTCGGCCAAGGTTCGCAGCGTTCTAGCAGCAGCTCGTGGCGACACGCTCGTACTCACTTCGCCTCGGCAAACTGTGTTCGATTTGATCTCGTAGCGACGCTCGCAGACGTCGGAACGTTCGGCCAGTGTGATCGACAGACGCAGCCCTCATGCATCGGGAACCAGCTCGTCTTCCGTGCGAGTTTCAGTATCGCGGCATTCTTCCTCGTCCGGACAGTGCTCAGTCGCTCCGCGCCACTCCACAGTCATCGACACGCACTCTACGTGCTGCTCGCGGCGGAGATTCCAATCTACTTGGCGCTGCTGATCGGCTCGTTCTTCATCCCAAGCGGTACACTGACATGGCGTATTCGTAGAAGCGTCGAACGTCTCGATTGCTCACTCTTTGCTGGGGTCTCGCGTGTGCCGTTCAGGCTTCTTTCGCGGATACGCACAGGCGTCTCGAGTCCTCTCGGGCTTCTTCATCCTCTTCCAGATCGCGAGCATCGTCGACTTTTCCTGTGCGCTTTCTCGTGCTGTCGAACATGCTAGTATGCGTCTGTGTATCTGTCTGTGCGTGTGACTCACGCGAAGACGATGGATGCTGGCTCAGATCAAGCGCGAGACCTGCTTCTCGAGCGCATTGAGAATGCGGCCAGCACCACGCAGACACGGGACGGATCTTCGCGCTGCGTTTTCTCGTCCTCGACATGGTACCAACTGCTACTGCTAATCTCACTGGGCGTTCTCATGAGTGTGAGCTGCACTAATATCGTGCGTCTGCTTGCTTGCTACGTGTCCATGCTGCGAACCCGACAGGAAATACGTCTTCTTAGCAGTGTGTCTCTCATTGCTGGCGGTGACTGCTGTCGGTGCAGCATTCATGGTACGACACAGCCTGCTCAAACGCACTGCCAATCCAACAACAGTAGCGAACGTCTCTTACACACTTTATCTCTCTCTCGTGTCCGGCCCAGTACGAGTACTACGGTTCGTGCACGGTCGGCGTCGCGTTCACGACGATCACAGTCGTCGCGGTCGCAATTCTCGTCGCCCTCTGCGGTGCGCACTATCTGTTTCGATACTTGTTGGTATCTCGATGAACGTAGCGCAGACTGACCACTGTGCTGCGGTGGCAACAGTCTCCGACTGGCTGGACACTGGGCTGCTTCCGCCGTGCGTCGTCTCCGCCTACCTCGTGCTCATGTGCTGGCAAGCACTCACGAGCAATCCAAATAAGTCCTGCGAGGTCAGTTGGTCCATTGGATCATCGTCGTCCTCTGCCTTGGAGACTTCGCCGTCCGACAAGAGCATCGTCGCGAACGCGATCATCGCGGCGTTCGCAATGACGTGGACCGGCTGGCGCACGTCAAGCGCAGCGTCCAACATGTTCGCCAAGCAGCCTCCGCCGCGATCCGAAGCACGGCTCACGAGGACGGCGAAGAAGCAGACGACTACGTCTTCGACACTGAGCGAGCCACACTTCTCTGGAGCTGCCGTCGTGGATGTCGATGATAGCGGTTCAATCCAGCCGCCTGCTGCGCAACGCACTCCCAACACGGTGGATACCGAGCCGTGGCAGTTCTACTTCATGATGCTCCTCGCTGGACTCTACATGGCCATGGTGCTGACCGACTGGGATTCCGCGGACGGGTATGTTACTCGGTTCGAGTGAGCGTCTTCATAAACCCTGCTGTTGTTGTCCGCTACTGACACTGGTGCCAAACGCCACACGTGCAGCTCATCGAATGGAGCCTCGATGTGGGTCAAGATTGCGGCGCAGTGGCTCACGATTCTGCTCTTCACGTGGACGCTCGTAGCTCCAAAGCTCTTTCCAGACCGCGACTTCAGCTGATGATCATACCCGCATCCGCAACCACCCTTGCTTACAGAGAGAGTGAGTGGCTGACGCTCTAACCGGTGCATCTAGCAATGCGTGTTGTCCTTACAACACACAGCGACGAGTGAACCGACACACCTTCCAACGCCACGAATTGACGTCTTCGGATCTACCTTCACGAACCCTGACTGCGCTCGTCAGTAACTAAGTTTCAGCCCCTCCGTTGGCTCCAACTTCCAGCTCTCTCCCCTCTGCACCTGCGTTTCCAAGCCCCCATACGCGCAATGTTCATACATGTATAAGTACTCGTACCAACTGGGTCGTTTTGACAAAGAAGAAGAGTCTATTTATCTCGTGCGTGCCTTCCTGCCACCAGTGACTGGAACACGCTCCCTTCACCAGCGCAAGCACTGTCGACTCGGTGAAGCTCACACACGACTTCTACTTCTGTTCAAAGTGATCTCGTCTGACGCTGGAGCTACGCCAGCCCGAAGCTTTCCCAGGCGGACTCGAACTGCATGAACATCGCCCACTTGCTCCGCTGCTTCTTGTAGGTGTCGCTGATATCGCTGAATGCTGTCGGATCCGCGTAGTTAGCGCGGAGCCACTGGAAGATCTCGAAAAAGTCGCGCTTTGCGGCTGCAGACGCAGTTTCGCGGGTGAAGTAGCCGAAGCCTGCTTGCTGCAGGAACAAGAGCTTCTCAAAATTGCCGCGTCGAACGACACTCTCCATCTCAACGATCAGGTTGCCTTGGACTCGATGATCGCGCAGCCACGCGAGGATTTCGACCGAGTCGGCCTCGTTCATCTCGTGTGCCCGTGTCCACGCGTCGGTCTCGTCCGTCTCGTCCGTCTCATGCACCTCCGTGCGGTTCTCGTGCAACCACTTCACGACCTCGAAATGACCACCGCGGGCTGCGTCGGCCACTGTGTCTCAGGAACACCCTTCCGTGCGATTCTCGTGCAGCCACTTGACGACCTCGACGTGCCCATTCGAAGCAGCTGAGTCCATCGCATCTGTTGAACAATGTACCTCTCGAATCGTGTGCAGATGCTGTACGACCGCCAAGTGGCCGAACCTGGCTGCGTCGTCTATCGTCCACGTCTTTGCGCAGTCTTTCTTTTGGTTTTCTTGCAGCCACTGCACCATCTCCAAGTGACCATTCTTAGCAGCGCCGTCCATCGCTTGCTGGGTAACCGCGACTTCGGGTATGTGTCTGTGGATCCACTTCACAATGTCCAAGTGGCCAGCAGACGCTGCACCGTTGAGCCACACTGTTGTGTCCCTTGCTAGCTGATGCGAGTGCAGCCACTCCATCTTGGCGAGGTTGCCGCTCACTACGGCATACGGAACCTCCCAGAGAAACAAGCTCCCAAGTTGGTATCCGTGGTCGACGTGGAACTTGGCGAGCTCGAGATGTCCATACCGGATGGCCCCACGCAGCGCTGCTCTCGCGAACTGTGTCACGCCAGAAGATCGGATACAACTGCTCACTTTCCTCTGCTTCTGGAGCTGCTCGTGAAGACACTGTACGACGTCGAGATGGCCGAGTTGCGTGGCCGTGAGAATGAGCCCTTCGAGGCGGATCACGAGAAGCTTCAGCGACGACAGGATCCACTGCACCACGTTCCGCCACGCGCCGCCTCGTCCACGACTTGACCGTCCAGCTCTATGCTTGGATACCGGTTCGACAGCCACTGTAGCACGCGCAGTCGACCGGCGTGAGCTGCTGCAAGCATCGCGTTCATTGGTACGACACGCACACAGTAGTCGCTGCAGAGCCAGCACACAGCGTCGACATCGTCTCCACGCTTCGCAATGGCCACGAGTGCTTTGGACGCGAGAAATGCGTGGAAGAACGGACCTATCGGAGGCTGCGACCGAGACGCCAGTGCATGCTGCTCTTCGTGAGCCGCCAGACACTTCAGCATCCGCAGTTTAAAGCCGCTCTCGACCGCGCGCTCCATGGTCCATCGACGCGGGAGAGCGCCATCCACATACGAACTCACGAGGTCGACGACGTGTGGAAGCGATGCGGCGGTCGACGTATCGCCAGTCAGGCGGCGGAACACGAGCGCGACACTCGCGAGGGGCTCGAGTGCCGACGACAGGGGCAGTGGCTGCTGCTGTGGTTGCACTTGTGGCTGCTGGTGGTGTTTCGTCTTTCGCTTCTTCCTCGGCGTCGACGTCGCCATTGATGGATGGATGCTCGTGGGAGCTCTCGTCTGTCAGTGGAGCTGCTGGCGGAGTGGAGGCGGAGCTGGAAGTCAAGCTTTACCTCCGCTCCACCACAGCTCAAGCTTGACTCAAAGTTTGAGGGAGGGGACATTCAATAGTGATAAAATTCATCGAAAATATTAAAATATTACGAAATGAGATTAAAATCTGTAGACTACAGAATATGGTACTAGAGGGGTTAAGTACGACAGTACTACTGTTTATGATAAGTGCGCACTCACTTTTGGTCGGACGGTTCACCTTTTGCGAAGAGTTCAGGGTGGTACTCACATTTTGTCGATTACTCGTTTTGTTGCACAGAGGAGTACCCTCACAACAGGTATAAGAAGGAGTGCATACTGTCCCTCAACTCACATCGGCTCTTTGTATGCCCAGAACAGTCAAACGAACTTGCGCGTTGCGCACGCACGCACTTCAAGAAACCTCTGTGCTACTCGGGGAAGTCCCATCGCCTGGACGTGCTCAGGTTCAGCGCCGACATGTAGTCCACGTGTTCTCCCTGCGCCGCACGCGCATCGAGCGCTGCAAACGTCGCTGACGACGCGCCGATCACACACGCAAGGCAGCTGGTGCAGAACGCCCGGGTGCGTTGCGTAAGCTCCTTCTCCTTCGTTGCGGACGGAGTAAACAAGGTCTTGTGCACGCGGCAGCTTGCGCACAGACGCGAGCCACACATCGCGCAGCTCTTCTCCTTCGACGACGACCGAAGAACCTTGAGCTTGGTGGCGATGCTCTTCCGGCACTGACCGCACGAGGTCTGTCGCTCGGCCGACGTGGTGGGGGTAACGTCGTCCTCGTCGTCGTCAACCTCACCAGTGCTGCTGTTACCACCCCCTGATGCTGAGCTGGACGACGACACGAGCGCACGGACAGTGGTCGGCTGGCAGCTGAGGATCCGCGTGAGCTTCTTCATCTCAGCGCAGTGTGTGTTCCGACCGACTGCGAGAACCACCTCAGCACCCGTTAGTGCGATGAGAGACACTGGTACCTCCCCCATCGGGTCGAGGACCCCCCGCACGAACACCTCGACGCAGTTCGCTCTCCGCTGCCGGAAGATGTAGCAGAACGAGATCTTCGCGAACAAAAGGATGAGGCCTGGCATTTCGCGGATCCCGGGAACGTCGACAGAGTGTCGTAAGATGTACCCGATGCGTTCGCCGTTTGGTGACTGTGCCATCCCGACCGACTCGATGTACACTGCGGACCGCTGCCGCATGACTGCACCGACGAGCAACGAGTGGGCCTTGGCGGCCAACGGGTGATCCTTGACATGGCGTTTGACGCTCAGTTCCCGATACGGGTCGCGCTCGCTCGGTGTGATGATCGGGGCGAGGAGTTCCCAATCCACAAAGCCGTCCTCGACATACGCGGACTTGATCTGCATGGCCTCGCTGCTCTGGTTGATTGTGCCGTACATGACGTCGTCAAGACGTCCCTCGATGGACCCGAACGCGAGCATCGGCGCAACCGTCTTGAAATCGTCAGTGTTCTCACTGCCGGTCTCGATATTAGTGTTGTTGTTGTTGCTGGATGGGCTTCCGGTGCCACGAAGCGGAGCTCCCGTGGTGGCGCCGTCGAGACTCGGGCTGCGCTCGCGGTACACGCGTATGTCTTCGCGCTCTTTGATCTTTTTCCATCGATGTTCGTCCACGATGCCGTTGTGTACTGTGAGGTGCTCGTTGTAGTCAAGCACTGTGTTCTTCACGATGGACTCGGCGATATCGACAATCTTGATCACGTCTTCTTGCGTGAGCGTGATCTTTGGGGGAGTCATGCGGTTGACGGGACCGCAAAGCGCGTGGCGGGTTCGTGGCGGCTTTGTGTATGAGGAAGGCGGGTTGCGCGTCTCGACACCAAAGGTAAAATGACGGCGCGGACTCACCCGGTCGAGTGCGCGTGCGTGCGTGCATGCGTACCTGCCTTAACACAGAGTAATTGTGTGACTATCTCAACCACCGGAGTGGGTACAGCACAACTAGCTAGGGTGCTGTTGCAACACGACTTCTTGGAATTTGGTCCTTCTTGAGCAAAGCGGTGAGGTCTGTCCACGCGTTGAGCACCGCCTTCGTTGCGGCCGATGCCCCCTTGTGACTGACTGGGCGACAGCAGCGAGCTGGGGCTCGACAGTACATGCCCGAGACCGACGCTGGAAATGACCAAAGTCTCACCACGTATTCTCACGCGAGGTCGCTCCAGCTGGATGCCGATCGGAACGTTATCAAGTTATTGATATCTTTGTCCAACTGTATCGTTCAGCACTGGCGACAGAAGCTGACGTCAGGTGTAGAAGCACTTTACACGCTGTTGTCGACAACAGCGTTCGTTGTCTGACGCTTTTTCACCAAATGGAGTGGTTCAAAGCCGCACTATCAAAAACTCAAACGGTGAGTTTACTTGTGTGTACAGTAGAGCTGTCAACGTTGAGCTGAACTGGGGCTAAATTTCTCTCAACGTTCAACCTATGTTGTTCATCTCAACTGATGCTCAACTATACCTCTACTTACATTTGACTATTGTATGCCGCATTATGTACAGATAATGTGTACG
>JAASGD010000931.1:0-14782 GCA_023334115.1 Globisporangium megalacanthum | reverse complement strand
TCTGATGCGCAAAACCGCCAAGTGCTGACGCACGTGAAACAGTGACGCTTCACTGATCTCAGTCCCGTTTGATCCCAACTTAACTTGTTATTGGGAACAAACGATTCGGGACCACTTGGAACATTTATTTGTTGGGAGCGTTGAATTCGGACCATGTCCCTCGACTATTGAGGCCGGAGGTGTCCGACAGGTTGCTCCGCCATCAGCCCTCGCCGTCTGTCGTCCAATTTTTTGTAGTTCGCAGTAGTTCTGCGAACAGGTTTCTCCAGGTTTTCTTTTGCCGCCGAAATCTATTCTGGTTTAGATTCTCGCGCCAAAAGCTGAATGAAATGTTTCCGAAAGCTTTCCGACCCAAAACTAAAATTACCGTGTAGTTTATGTACGGATTTCGTATACCTGGTAATACTTGGAAATACGTAGACGTCAAGCAGGCAGAAAATACCTGGAACGTTGGGCTGTCCTTTTTTGTTATCCTATTTTTGAGAAAGGAGATCCAGCTCTCCTTTCTCAAAAGTAGGACAACAAAGAAGGACAGCCCAACGTTCCAGGTATTTTCTGCCTGCTTGACGTCTCCAGCTGCACTCATTCGATGCACAGACTTGCGCTTTTGGACTTTGTTTGGCGCATGCCAGTTTACAAGTTGAAGTGCACCCACCGTCTTCGTGCGTTCTAGGACTAGACGGCTGGTACGCTGTTAAACTCGTGAGGAAAAGCTCCTTGGCGACCTCTTTCGTTACTCCTACTCGCTCACAGGCAGTGCGCTGCCCTTACTAAAGCAAAACGTCGCCAGCTATGCGTTTGTGTGTCGTGGTTACTGAGCAAAGGTGGCACATTTTTCTGCCAAAGTCCTCGACTGTTGTGCAACAATATCCCTCTGGTCACGGCAACGCTGATCGCGACTCATGGAGGTCAACACATGCAATGACGAAACGCACACACAGAAGCTAAGTTAAGATGCAACCGTCTTGATCTGACTGGAGCTGGGACTTGGAGGCTGCTCCTTGCATTCCCAAAAGCGCGGCGAAGTCACCACGACAGACAGGAACACCGCAGTGACGAGGCGTGTCTGCACGCCATCGATGCGATCTCCAAGTCATACGCCACCCGAGTCGACACCGACAGACACTGGCAATAGCAGCTCCAGTCACTTGGTTGGAAGCAGGACGATTTACGTCTCTGATGCTGCCACACTCAACGTCGACGCCCCACAAGCCGTGCTGTACGAAAGGAAGTATCCGGACGAAATATCGTCGCCACAACGCTATCAAAGGTCTGCGTTAACTCTCCAGACAGAGCACGCTCGACACCAGCGAGCAAGCGACACTGAACACAGTGGAAGCCCTCTGTTGTTGCAACTTCCACTCTTCAACCACGCCAGCTCGTTTACATCGGTCTCGTCGGTGACGTCAAGATCATCAGCGCGATCGGACACTGACACTCCAAGCGCGAAGCTCGCTCGACACGAAGAGATGGTAGAGCGCTTTCAAGTGCGGCGGCTGAAACGAAACATGTCGGCGAGTTTCACTGAGGACGACATTGACCGGACGCTGCGAGACTCGCGATTCACGATCGACAACTCGAGCGACGCACACGAGTTCGACAATGGAAACGGCGATGAGGCGAGCGGCCACGCGCTGACAAGCAGACTTCAATCGCGTTCGTTAACTGCCAATTGGGGCACTCCACAAGTCGGCACGAAAGACACGAACAAGCGGCGAAGTTGGACTAACCAGCAACGATGCGAAGCCAATCGCAAGCCAACATGGACTGCACAGTCCAGAAACGGGCCAGCAGCATCACCCACAGCATGAGTTCACGCACGTGACGCGACGAGACCGGTCGTCCGCTGGTCGGTTCTCGCTCCACCGACGGCTCCAGCGCTGGAAGCGAGGCACGTATCGCACCGTGCAGCAATCTGTGCGGAACGTGCTCACCCCACTCTCCCCACTCTCCACCACAGCGTTCATACGCCACAGCGTTGTGTTCGCTGCGTTCGTGGTCTACGTCGTCAGCTACCCTTTGGCGCTAACGTTCGTCTCGTCCACGTCGCACTGGACCGCAATTGCCTACTCGGTGGTCGAGATCGTCTTCCTGGTCGACTTCCTGCTCAAGTTCAACACGTCATTCGTGGGCAAACGCGGCGAGCTCGTGACGTCGAGGCGCACGATCGCGAAACAGTATATGGGTGGATGGTTTCTCCTCGACCTGCTCTCGTCCGTACCGGTTCATCTCATCTCCAACGGCCTCCACCACCACGACAGCGACAGCACGAGTGCCAGTCGGAGTCAGCCAGACCACGCCCCCGGCCTCGTCGTCTTGGAGAGCATCGCGTTCCTGTTCCGCGTAGCACGCTTCGCGCACGTGCTCAAGGGCTCTCGGTTCGCGCGCCTCGACCGCTCGGGCACCAGCTTCCTCGCCTGGCTGCTCGCCTCGCGTGACTCGCTCCTCGTCCGCGTCTTCTGGGTCGTGCTCTTCAACGCGCTCGTCGCACACTATGTCACGTGTGCGTGGCGGCTGCTCGGCGGCGGGCCCTCCGACGGCACCATCTCGCAAGCCGAAGCGTACGCGCTCAGCTACTACGACGCGCTCCAGCTGCTCCAGGGCGAGCGCGTCGCTGCTACCACGACGGCTCAAAGCGTGTTCGCGTCGTCCGTAATGCTCCTCGGCTCGATCGTCCTCGCGATCGTCATTGGGACTGTCGCGGTGCTTGTCGCGAATCGGACCGCCACGTCGACCAACTACCAGCGCAAGCGGGCGTCCGTGGTTGCGACCACGAGCCAACTCCAGCTGCCGGAACCGCTACGGGAACGCATCCACGCGTTCTACGAGCAGCTCTGGCGCGAGTCCGAGCCGATCGACGGCGAGCTCGACCGGTTCTTCAAGGACCTCCCACACACGCTCACGCTCGAGGTCGTGCTCTGCAAGTATATGGAGCTCATGATTAGCGTTCCGTTCTGGACAGACTGCTCGTCCGACTTTCACAAGCAGATCGTGCTCAATCTACACACCCGTGTGTACCTACCCGACGACTTCATCATGCGTCGTGGTGAGATTAGCGACGAGTTCTACATGATCAACCACGGCACAGTGGAGCTCACGACAGGTCCCGACAGCGTCGAGCGTGCGATCGGAAAAAGTGCCGTCACGTCATCCCCTCGAGACGCCGACCCACCACGCAACGTCGTCGTGCCGTCGCAGAGCTGGGACCACGTCCTCGAGCTCCGCAAGGGCCAAGCATTCGGCGAGATAGCGCTGCTCATGAACTACGAGCGCACTGCAACGGCGCGAGCTGTCACGCCTGTCGAGCTGTGCGTGCTCAACCGCGCCAGTTTCCAACAAGTCCTCGTCAAGCACCCGGGGGACCGGAAGAAGGTCATGGCTGCGATGATCTCGGACTGTATGGTGCACAACGAAGCCAACGCGGTGCACTGTCCGCTGAAAGAGATGGTGCGGTCCGTGTACGAAAGTGGCAGCATCGACAGCAACAGGGACACTGTCGCGACTGCCGAGGACGTACTGACTGCTCGGATGCAAGCTGCCGACGCCGCGCAGTTGATTTTGTCCGTGATCGACATGGAGTTGGACGATGCGTCGATCCAGTTCGGTGTGAACACTGGACTCCGGCAACTCCTGGTCGATAAGCGCGATCGGGACCGGCGGGGGCGTGAAGCGGCTGGCAAGGGTAGTGCTACGACGGCTAGCGAGCGTTGCAATCGATGTGGGTGTTTCAGAGGAGGAGCGTGTGGCGCCGATCAAAGCACCCCTGTTCCGGCAAATGCGTCTGGTTCGTCTCCAGCGTCACCGCCGCAGATTCTACAGCCCACCAAGCTCAACTTGTCGCCACTACCGACGCCTTACAACGCAGTCGCAAAGCTGACTACTCTTGAGACGCAGATCCGAGACATGCACGGGTCGCACGCGGTGCTCATGGAGATAATGGTCGACATGCGAGCCGCGGTCCACCGACTGCAAGCTCGAGCGGACGAGGGAACGCAAGCGTCTGTTCAAGGACGAGCACACGCGCGCACACTCGAAGCCGCTCGGTCGCAGTCACGAGCTCCACCAAGCGGTTCGTGGACGCGAGAGCGCCGATCCCTGCGCCAAAGTCGATCGCACCCGTTGTTGCAGCCAAAACCAGGCTCTGAAACGATCGGCCATGCGAGGGTGGACGACGACAATGAGTCACGACCGCCACAGCCGCAACGACTATCGGCTAGTCGCTTGGTCGTCAGTGCAGACAACGGCACCACACATGACCCAGGACTCGAGGCGAACTCGACGACTGCGACGGATGGGCCCGCGGTGGGCACGACAAGTTCACCGATTACACAACCGGCAGTGCCACCAGTACGCTCTCCCACGCGACAGCTCAGCTTCCGTGCGCTCTTCACCAGTACGCGATCATCCACCACGGCCCGTGAGCTTCCATTGGATAGAGTGCGACAGACAACAGCAACAGGCAGGCACAGGTTCTTGGCGAAGGCTAGAACGTCCTACTTTGGAGCGTCGAGGCTCAACCAAGGAGCCACGGACAGGGACAGACCACACACTCGCCCCCGCCAGTACAGCCAACCATCCACGCCCTCCTATGTTGATGCAGACTCGGCCGTGTCGACAAGAATGCAGGCCCCGCCTGTGCGACTGAGTTCCTTCGCGCTCTTTGCGCCGACATCGTCGGTGCAACGGCCGTCCCAGACGCCATTCACGGACCAGTTGTTTCAGCCTCGACTCCAATCGGTGGTTCCTCCAGCGGACACGAGCACAAGAGCCACCGTTGTTGCGGCTGCTGAAGCTACGGAAGACGCTCCTGTCGTCGCAGTAGCAGACTCAGCAGAGGCAACGGCAGCCACTGTCTCTTCGAGTTCGCCGTCGTCTGAGGCAGCAGAGGCGGCGTCGACTCCGTCACCGTCGCGCCAGACGACACCATCGCTGGTGCAGCACAACTATCACCACCCGACGCTTCGACCGCGGCTCTCACGCAAAGGCACGTTCTCGCAGCTCCCGCCAAGTTGACAGTCAGGATAGGCCCAGTCACTGGACGAGACAATGAACTCCTGACTCATATGTGTCAGTGTGAGAGCTGTCCGCAACTAGAAGTGACTCGATCACAAGCTGTGACAGTCGGACTGAGCTGCTACGAAGGTCCACAGCCAAAAACGACTCATCCATTGTCCCTGGTAACCTCCCTGCCTTGATCGAGCACGTCACCTTCGTGTTGTCGACGACGCTTCCGTGTCTTGAATGTCAGTGTACAACAGAGCTGCTACAGCTTGGAGCCGCACTCTTTGCACACGGTCGCGGCGCCTTTGATGAACTCTTTGCAGAACGGACACTGCTTCTTCACGCTCACGTTGCGCTGGAAGACGACTTCAAAGACTGCGAGCCAAGCCCGCGACACACGAGGAGGAAGCATATGCCTTTGTGTGAGCAACAATGTGAACGTGTCCCCGTCCGCTCGCCTGCCCACTTGGCGTCGTACTTCAAGCACGTACACTTTTTGATTGCAATGTAGAGGAAGATGGCAGTGATGATAAAGTTGACGACGTTCTCGAGGAAGAGGCCGTAGTTGATCGTCACGGCGCCAACGTCGCGTGCTGCCGTCGTCACGTCAAGTCCCGACCGTCAGGTCCACTCCGCCCAGGTTGGCGTCTGTCGCACGCACAGTTCACACACTGACCGCACTCGGCTCGCACCTTGCTTCCACGTCTCCCAAGTCGTGTCGGTGCAGTGCGGAACGCTCGCAGGACACCGTGCGACGAAGAAATAGTTGACAATGCTCCGCTCTGGTCCGGACACAGTGAATGGATGTAGCCATCAGTCGTCAGCGAACAAGAGACCACCAGTCGCTGCAGCGACACAAAGACACTGGGCTTGCACACATAGCACACGCACTGACAGACCTGAGAAGAGACTGATGACGGGCGAGAGGATGTCGAGGACGAAGGAGTTGAGAATGTCGGTGAACGCTTTGCCGAGGATGAGACCGACCGCGAGGTCGACCATGTTGCCCTGCTGGATAAAGTCCTGGAAGTCGTCAAAGACGGTGCGTACGCTCCCGATCGGCGGCGCGTACAGTTGCAAGCGGTGCACGGCTTCACGCAGCAGCGACTTGTTCTCTGAGCCAGCGCGGCCGCGACCGCGCGACGACGACGGCGGAGCGAGCGGGTAGAGTGCATCGCCTCTATCGTCCTCCGCTGCAGTCGCAGATGCGGCCATTGACGCCGCAGTGGGCGGCACGTCGTCGTCGTGGATCTGTAGGTTCGGTCGCGTGGTTGCCATCGCGTGGTCCGAGTGGTGAGACGATGAAGGAACCCAATCGCTAGTGAGGTCTTCTGGTTGAGTGATGAAGAAGAATGCCAATCAAAATGGGAGAGACAAGTGCAGCCATGTCGTGATGTCCACTTGAATACAAGGGCGATCACGTACTGTCGGTCTGCGAATAGCTCCGAGGTGACGACAGCCGGTTTGGGATCTGATACTGGCTTTCATCACTATCGCGATCGTGACCGCAAACCCGCTCTCACAATCACAAGCACAATCCAAGACGCCAGCACCGCTCTCGAGCCAACGAGAGTGCGTGTGTGTCGGCCGAGATGGCGGCGCCGTCGAGCTTTAACCGTCGCGAGAGCAACCTGACGCTCGAAGGCGACGACCTCGACAATGCGGTTCTCGATACCGAGCGCATCGTGACGCCGTGGATGTCGCGTGAGCTCTTCCGCGCGCTCTGGGCGAACGCGCCGGCGCAGCTCGCGTCCAGCTGCTCATTCACTGGCGCGACACCGCCACCGCCTGCTGACGCAACGAGTGCGAACGCGCAGAATGCAGCGACAGCTGCGTTCCGGCCCCGTCTGCTGCGTGCACTCGGTGACGACGTCGTGGTGTTTGACGAAACACCACCGCGCGACCAGCGCGTGGACGCGTACGCGAGCGTGACCGACGGCTTTGCGTTGCGCACTGTGCTGCTCGTGCGCCTCGAACAGCTCCATGGGTCGGACCAAGTCGCGATCGCTGTACGGAGCACGGACCCAGTTCCTCGCACGCGGATGACGGCGTTCATGAGTCTCTTGCAGCAACGGCTCCAGCCGAACGCTGCGCCGAAACGGCCGAGTGCACGCCACGCAGTCGACACGAGCGCTGTGTTCCTCGAAGACCCAGGCGCCGTCGCAGCTGGTAGCACGGCCACGAAAGGACTGCGCGTCCACGAGAGCGCCCCCGACACGCCACCAGCCCCGACAGCGACACAGAGTACGAGTCTCACGGCCCGGCCACGCGCCCGGTCCCACACGGTCCGGTACCGGAGCGGCGCGGGGATTGTGTTTGAAGGGTACTTGCACAAGAAGAGCGACGTGCTCCCGAGCTGGCGCGCGACGTACTGTGTGCTCGAAGGCGACCACACGCTCGCGTTCTACGACTCGCGCGAGGACTTTCTCGTGAACGCCAAGCTCGTCGGCCGCATCCAGGTCCAAGGCGTGGAAGACGACGAGAGTGGCAAGCCGAACGGCTTCCGTGTGCTCACAGAAGGCCGCCGTGCAGTCCACTTGAGCTCCCGGACAGCGTTTGAGAAAGAGCAGTGGAAGCGAGCTGCCACGGTACGACCGTGCGGTGGATTATAGGTTGACTCTAGGCTGACTCTAGGTAGACTGACGACCTCTGCTCTTCATCAGGTCGCGATGACGAAAGCACCCGAAGAGCGCGCGTCGCACGTCGCATTCGGCTCACAATCACTTGACGTCCCCAAGTTCTACCGGCTCCTTGGAGCGCTGCTGTGCCAGCACATGAGCGACCTGTCGCTGCTCTTCCAGAGCATCCACCCCGACGTTGTCGTGACGTCGAATCTGCCGCCGATCGTGCCGTTCTGGGGCCAGTACCGGCGCTACGACGGCGTCCTCCTCTTCATCTCGACGCTGCTCGAGAGCGTCGACGTCGAGAGCTTCGACCTCCTCGACGTCCTCGAGCTCGTGCGGGGCGACGCCGACTATGTCGACGCGACAGGCGACACGGCGACAGTCGCAGCGCCGTCGGTGTCGGCAGTCGACAGTGCGTACGCTGTGTCGCCTGTACGAGGCAGTCGGGGCTCGCAGACACAGCCGCGACTGTCCGAGACGCCGACGCCGACGCCAGCGTGGGAGAAACGCGTCGTCGTGACTGGGAAAGAGACGTTCCACTTGCTCAACCACAGCGGCCGGCGGCTTACGCAGCTCTTTGTCCACGAGCTCTGGCTCGACCACAAAGACCGGCTCGTGCGCTGGCACATGAACGGCGACGCAGTTGCGCTATCAGTCGCGTTCGACGACGCAGCCCGTGGCGAGAACATCCGACTCGTGCTGCCGGGCGAAGCGTCTGCGAGCGCACACGCGATTCCGCCTGGTACGTTCTACGTACAGATCCTACGCGCACTCCAACTCCACCCAGTCGAACACCTGAACAGCGCGAGTACGAGTGCGTCCTCGTCCTCGTCGTCAACGACCCACAAGGTCAGTGGGAAGAAGGTGTTTCCAGTGTACGTCCGGTGCATTCTAAAGGAAGGCACGCACCAAGAGCGGTCACTCGACGGCCTCGACTTTGCAGCGTCGACGACAACGCCAGCCGACGAGCTGTCGTCGTCGTCGAAAGCCAAGACAAAGACGAAAGCCAAGGCCAAACCAGCGCCGCACGCACCGCCAGAGAAGCAGCGGCCGTCGAAGAGTACGCGGCTGTTTCGTGGCTTGAAGCGTGCGACTGGCATCTCAGGTGAGCGGAGCTTCGCGCCGTTCGGTGACCCGAGTGGATGTGTGACGCACATTTGCAAAGCGGTGCTTGAAGTCGACCCGGCAGCTCCAGGTGGCGCTCTTGGGTGCCTCAACCCCGAGTGGGCGAGCAACCTCCGGCTCGCGTTCCCCGGCTGTGCGCGCGGGTTCACGTACTTCCTCAAGGTCGAGGTCTTCCAGAGCCGGTTCATGCTCCCAGACGAAATCCTCGGTGTGTGCAAGATCAACCTCACGCCGCACCTGTCGCTCGTCCACGGCTCAGCAGACGCGAAAGCGAACGGCGCGCTCCCTCGCTGGCACAACCTATGCGACCAGTACAACGACTGCAAAGAGTCGTGGGCGCCGCCGACCGTGTTCCGCGGCCGCGTCCAAGTCGGCGTCATCTTTGCGCCGACTGTTGCGTCGGCTGCAAGCTTGAGCGACCCGAAGCTCCAAGGCAAGCGCCACAGCTTTGGGTCGCGGGACGCGCTCGACCGGAGTGTCGATCCACTCCGTCGCATCAACAGCGACCAGACGCTGATCCAGAGCATGTCGGCCGACGGACTGCGCGAGTTCCTCCGAGGCGTAGAAGGCAGCAGCACCGGGCGGTTCGTCGTCCATTCGTCTGTCCGTTCGCCGCCCAAGCGCGACAGCCGTGCGTTCAGTAATGGAAACCCGCAAGAGAGCGAAGTCGAAGGCCAACTCAAGCGCCTCGCACGCACGAACCACGTCTTCCCAGGCAAAAAGACAGTCTTTGACGTCCCGACCAAGTACGAGCTCATCAAAGTCGTCGGCGCGGGGACGTACGGTGAAGTCATTGCTGCGAGCGACGTGGAGACTGGCACGACGGTCGCGATCAAGAAGATCACGAACGCATTCGCGGACCTCCCCGACACGAAGCGGATCCTCCGGGAGATGTGTCTCCTGCGCCAGCTGTCCCACCCACACGTCGTGCGGCTCCACGACATTCTCCGCCCGGAGCGTCTCGCGTACTTGGAGGACATTTACCTCGTGACCGACCTCATGGAGACCGACCTCCACCGTGTGATCCACTCGACCCAGACGCTCACAGATGAGCACGTGGCGCACTTTATGCGCCAGCTCCTGCGTGGCGTCGCGTACCTCCACTCGGCCGACATTCTCCACCGCGACCTCAAGCCGTCGAACATCCTCGTCACGAGTACGTGCGACGTGAAAGTGTGCGACCTCGGCCTCGCACGCTTTGTCGACTACACGCAAGCGAAGGCTGCGCCAGCGACCGAGCCGTTCGTCGAGCTGACCGAGTACGTCGTCACGCGGTGGTACCGCGCGCCAGAGATTCTCCTCGACGGGTGTCGGTACGACAAACCGTCGGATCTCTGGAGCGCCGGCTGTATCTTGGCCGAACTGCTTGGCCGCAAGCCGCTCTTCCCTGGCTCGAGCACGACGAACCAGCTCAACAAGATTTTCCACGTCCTCGGTACGCCCGACGCGACGTACACCGCCCGTGTGTACAAGGAACCGGCCCAGCGGTGGCTCCAGCGCCAGCGACGACGTGTGCAGATCCCATTTGCTGAGCTGTATCCGAACGCGAACTCGCTTGCACTCGACTTGCTTGAGAAACTGCTCGTGTACGACCCGGAGCAGCGGCTCACGGCGTCGGAGGCCCTGCGGCACCCGTATTTAATGGAGGCGTTCCGGTCCGCAGTCGCGGACGGCGCAGCCATCAGCGAGAGTGCGATGCGGTACGACAGTGCGGAAGAAGCCGAAGACACGTTCCGAGGCCGCATTGACGACGCGCACGAGCGTGTGGTGGAGACGAAGGAAGCGATGCAAGAGGCCGTGTTCGAACAGGTGTGTCACTTTCACCCGGACGCGGCCGCGTTCGAGCGCTTGGCGAAGCAGCACGACCAAGCGTTTCGCGTCGACCCAGCGACTGGCCGGTTGGTTCCCATGGACCCCACGGACTCGAGAGACGAGATGAGAGAGGACTGAAGCTGCGTGCACCGTACGAATAGAGTGAGTTGTCGTCGTCAGCTAGGAGGAGGCGAGGTCAGTCAGTCAGCCAGTCCGTCCGTCCGTCCGTCTTCTCACTCCCGCCTCACACAGGATACAGGATGCTACTCGGATGTGTGTACTCTCACACTCACACACACAGTCATGGAATTCCAGTTCTAGTACATGGCAGCCATCATCTTACCATCTTCAGCTGCTGCAAGTCGGATCCTTCTGCACTGCTGTAGGCTCTCAACAGGCCACTCCATCACCTACTGTTCTCAACACGAGCCAACTCCAGCAACAACGTGCACTTCACTATGGGAATGCCAGTCAAGATTCGAATTAGCTCGTTGCCAGTCGAAGCGACGCGACATTTTTTGACAACCGAACAGCACCGGTTTCGTCGATTGGCTCTCTTCATTCAGTCATTTCTGGATCAGCGGTACGACGACCTCGACGGTGATACAATGGCGGCTGGCGACGCGTCGCGTGGGAAGCTCTCATCGCGCTACGTGCGGCTCAACGCACAGGAGCCGTCGTCGTCGACGTCGTTCTCACTCGGGCAGCTCTGGCGCGACTCGGTTGGCCACGGGTTTTCTCGAGCCAGGAGAGCCCTTCAGCGCCAGCAGCGATCGCCCCGCGAGTGCTTCACGCCGCTGCGTCGTGCTCCGAAACGCGTCGCCGGCGCTGCAACCGCTGCCAGCGCCTTCTACGCACACAATTGGCGGCTGCTGCAACGCGAAGTGCTCTGTGGCGTCGCGGCCATGCTGCTGCAGATTCCTGAGACTGTCGCGTTCAGCTACGTCGCGAACCTCGACCCCGTCGTCGGTCTCTACGCGACGGGCTTCTTCGGCCTCATTGTCGGGCTCCTCGGCGGTGTGCCCGCCACGGTCGCAGGCGCTGCTGGCGCGCTCGCAGTCGTCATGCCGCAGCTCACAGGGAGCGACGGCGCGCTCGCCCACTTGCCGCTCCCGGAGCGCGTCGACCACCTCGTTGTCGCGGTGACGCTCGCAGGCGCCTTTCAGCTCGCGTTCGGCGCGTTCGGACTCTCGCGAGCGTTCTCCATGATCCCTCGCACCGCGCACATTGGCTTCCTCAACGGCCTTGCGCTCATGATGTTCCTGTCGCAGATGAGCACGTTCAAAGTGTGCACGGACCCCGCGCTGCGGTTCGGCGCGTGTGAGATTGCGCACCGGCTCGCGTGGATGGACGCGAGCGACCCTGCGACGTGGACGACAGTGTTCGTCGTCGTGCTCACGATGGTCGTCATGTTCGTCTTCCCGAAGCTCCCGCTTGTCGGCAAGCTCCTGCCTCCGACGCTCGTCGTCGCGCTCCTCGGCGTCGGCTTTGAACACGGCGTGAACCGCCCACTGCTGGGCTACAACGTGCGCACGATCGGCGACACGTCGCCGCTCGCCGGTGGACTTCCGTCGTTCAGTGTCCCGGACTTTGGCGGCGTGCAAGACTGGGCCGCGGTCCTCTCGTGCGCTGCGAGCCTCGCAGCCGTTGGTCTCTTTGAGTCGATCATGACGCTCCAAGCGGTCGTGGACCTCACGAAAGCGCGCTTGACGCCGGAAGCGTGCAAGAAAGAGTGCGTCGCTCAGGGCGTGGGGAACCTCGTCTGCGGCTTCTTTGCCGCGATGGGCGGTTGCTCGATGATCGGACAGTCGACTGGGAACGTGCTGAACGGTGGCCGCTTCCGGCTCTCGACCGTCGTGTCGGGCGTTGCGACGTTCATGGTCGTGCTCTTTGCGAGCTCGCTCATTGAGCTCGTCCCGGTCGCGTGCCTCACTGGCATCCTCTTTGTGATCATCCTCCACACGTTCTACTGGCCGTCGCTCACGCTCATCTTCCACATGCAAGCAGTCGACGCGTTCGCGATCGTCTTGGTCTCAGCCCTCGCAGCTGCAATCAACCTCGCAGTCGCAGTCATCGCTGGCGTGATCTGGCAGTCGCTCGTGAACGGCTGGCGGGACGGGCAGCAGCTCGCTGCCCACTCTATGTTTGAGAGCCTGACACTTTACCGCCACCCAGCTGGAGAGGGAGACGAAGAGAACGAAGATGGGAACACCCGCCACAGCAGTGGGAATGGGAACGCGCAGCAGAGCGAGGGCGACACGGACGACCACGAGAGCGACGCGGTGCCGATCGACGAGACCGTGAAAGTGTACTACGTCGTCGGCCAGCTCCTCTTCTCGTCTGTCACTGCGTTCCGCGCGTTTTTTGACGTCGACGCAGACCCGCACGTTGTCGTTGTCGACTTCCACGGCGGTCTCGTTGGCGACTTCTCAGCTGTCGCAGCTATCCAGGAGGTCGCGACGCGGTACCGAGACGCTGGGAAACTGCTCGTCGCTCGACGGCTGTGTGCGCAGTCGCTCGACCTGTTGCACCACGACGTTGGATGGGACCATGTCGAGCAGATCCACGTCAAAGGGAGCGGTCGGGACGACGACGAGGAGGAAGCGGGACTGCGACGCACGGACGCGTTGGCGCACTACGCGGTCCCGTCGCCACTCCCCCACTTGCACTTGGTGTCGCCGTTCTCACCGTCGGCCACGGCGTCTCCGACCGGATCGACGTCGTATCATGTTCTCCACTGAGACGCTCGGCAGTTCAAGTCTTAGTCCCAGACGCAAGAAGGTGTCGCAATCGGGCAACGTAGGGACTTGTAGGAGTCCAGGTCTACTTGATCACCAAGCTAGAACGAGATGGTTACGACAAGCTAGTACACACTATGCTGAGTATCGTGTGAGAGACATTACTGGCTGGGGTCGACGGACGCGACGACAGTCCAACCCGTGATCCGTCACCTTGCTTCTGCTGACTCATAACGCCTCACTGTTTCACTCGCCCACACTCGACGTCTTCTCGTGCGGATCGACAGGCGGATTCGCGCGTGTCTGGAAGAGCTGGTCAGCGTAGCACGTCGGGGACTGCTGGAGACCAGTGGTGGTGCTGGATATCGCTGCGAACGACACGATCGAGCCCATGCGCTGGACCATTTGGCGGGCAGACGCACTGATGCTGCTGTGCCGCTTTGCCTGCAAGCTCGAATCGTGTCGCGTGATCCCAGTCCGCACTTTGAACGGGAGACGCAGCGGTGGTCTCTTTCGAGGCGACTGCGACGTGTCGACGTGCACTCGCTGGGCCTCTGCGAGATTAGCCAGCGTCGAACTTCGGTGGTGCGTCGATAGCTTCCCACACGCGGCTTTGGTACGGACTGCGCCGTCAACGGGCGCTCCAGGAAGCTGTGGGGGACTTGCAGTTTCGAAATCGTACGGCTTGAAGCTGTCGGTGCGATCAGTGTCCTGCGTACTGGGAGCCACTTGAGCGAGTTCGTAGAGACTTGGTGCCGTGGCCGAGCGTGTGCGGGTGAAGGAGACTCGACGGTCCGCGATTCGAGTCCCAGGCTTTCGTAGAGGACCATTGCAGTCCACGAAACCATCGTCGACAACGACGGGATGTGGAGTCGTTGGCTCGGTCCTGAGCGGACTCACCTGGGTGCCTGAGAACGCAACCTCGTCCTTGGTCGGTTGTGGAGAGGACTTGGACGACACTGAAGGTCGTCGCAGCTCCTCCATAGCAGAACGCATCTCTTGCACGACCGTCAGCATCTCTGACTGCGTCGAGTCGATCCGTTGAACTCGCGTGTCCAGATCCAGGACTGCTGAACTGCTGTGTCCACTGCTTGAAGCTGTCGGTGTCTCAACCACGTTGTTGCCTCTGGACTCGGACCCGCTCTCCGTTGAGCTCAAGCGAACCGACGGGAGCCCTCCAGCTTCAATTACCGGTCCTGGAGGCCCCAACGAGGGCTGCTGTCGCAACAGCCCCACGGGTGCAAGTTGGTGCAACTCGGTCTTGAGGTCCCTCCCACTGCTAAGAGTGACTTTGCCGACGTGGTTGTTTGGACTCACGACGACTGTGATGACGGACGCTGCGATGCGGGCTTTCATCTCGGGCCCAAAGTGGTTTGTGTCTCGAAACACGTCTTGCACAGTCTCCTTCAGCGGACAGTGCCGACATTCGCGTTCGTTGTTCTCCATGCAGAAGCTGAGGATGCTTCGGAGTGCGGCTCTGCG
>JAASGD010000930.1:0-14782 GCA_023334115.1 Globisporangium megalacanthum | reverse complement strand
TCCTTGTCGGCCTCCTGGTTGTCCTCCAGCCAGTCCATGGCGTCCTGCACTGCCTTGAGCACTGACTCCTTGTCGTCCTCCTCAATCTTGTCCGCGAGCTTGTCCTCGACCGAGTTCTTCACGCTGTACAGGTACCCTTCGAATGCATTGCGGCCGTCGATACGGTCCTTCACCTTCTTGTCCTCCTCCGCGTTCTCCGCAGCCTCCTGCACCATGCGGTCGATCTCCTCCTGCGACAGACGGCCCTTCTCGGCTGTGATCGTAATCTTCTCCGCCTTGCCCGTGCCCTTGTCCTCTGCACCCACCTGCAGGATGCCGTTCGCGTCGATCTCGAACGTCACCTCGATCTGCGGCACGCCACGCGGAGCTGGCGGCAGACCCGTCAGCTCGAACTTGCCCAGCAAACGGTTGTCCTTCGTCATCGCACGCTCGCCCTCAAACACCTGGATCAGCACCGCCGGCTGGTTGTCCTGGTACGTCGAGAACGTCTGCGACTTCTTCGTCGGGATCACCGTGTTGCGGTTGATCAGCTTCGTCATCACACCACCGACAGTCTCAATGCCCTGCGAGAGAGGGACGACGTCAATCAGGAGCACGTCCTTGTTCAGGTCGTCCGTCTCGCCACCGAGGATACCGCCTTGCACAGCCGCGCCGTACGCCACAGCCTCGTCCGGGTTCACGCCACGTGACGGCTCCTTGCCGTTGAAGTAGTCCTTGATCAGCTGCTGCACCTTCGGGATACGTGTCGAGCCGCCCACCAGCACAATCTCATCCACCTCCGACTTCTTCAGACCCGCGTCCTTCAGCACCTTCTCCACTGGTCCCAGCGTCTTCTTGAACAGGTCCTCGTTCAGTTTCTCGAAACGAGCACGCGACAGCGACTCCGTGAAGTCCTCACCGTCCAGCAGCGACTCAATTTCAAGACGCGCCTGTGCCTGCGTCGACAGCGCACGCTTCACGCGCTCAGCCTCACGACGGAGCTTCTGGAGCGCACGCTTGTCCGAGCCAATGTCGACTGACTTGTCCTTCTTCCACTTCTTCACAAAGAACTGCATGATGCGCTGGTCAAAGTCCTCACCACCCAAGTGCGTGTCGCCGTTTGTCGCGAGCACCTCAAACACACCCGCGTCGATCGCGAGGAGCGTCACGTCGAATGTGCCGCCACCCAGGTCGAACACCAGCACATTCTTCTCGCCCTGCGCCTTCTTGTCGATGCCGTACGCAATCGCCGCCGCCGTCGGCTCGTTGATGATACGCTGCACCGTCATGCCCGCGATCGTCCCTGCGTCCTTCGTCGCCTGACGCTGTGCGTCGTTAAAGTACGCCGGCACCGTCACCACAGCGTCAAACACTTCGCGGCCAATGTATCCCTCTGCCGTTTGCTTCATCTTTGTCAGGATCATCGCAGACACTTCCTCTGGCGTGAACGTCTTCGTCTCGCCCTTCACGGTCACCTGGATCACTGGCTTGCCGTCCTTGTTCGCAATGTGGTACGGTAGCAGCTTCTTGTCCGCCTGGACCGACTTGTCGTTGTACGCACGACCGATCAAGCGCTTCACGTCGAACACCGTCTGCTCCGGGTTGATCGTCGCCTGGTTCTTCGCGCCGTCACCAATCAGACGCTCGTCGTTCGAGTCCCACGCGACGTACGACGGTGTGATGCGGTTACCTTGGTCGTTCGCAATGATCTCCACCTTCTGGTCCTTGTAGATGCCCACGCACGAGTACGTCGTGCCGAGGTCAATGCCAATCACGGGGCCACGCGGGCCCTTCGTCTCTTCCGCCATCACGGCGGCGCCAGCCATGGCCATGGCCGCCAATGCCAAGATGTTGAGCACGTTCATCTTGCGTTTCGTTTGCTTGCGTGCGGGTCGTTGAAGGTGCTTGAGGCTTGCAGCGCAAAATGCGGAATGGACGAGCACTCCTCCTGGTTGCTCGAGTGGCTTCGTGGCATCTGCCAACCCGGCCACGTGGACAGTATCTTTTTGAAAAGGCTTCTAGAAAGCAGTGGTGACTTGTGTTCACTATGGCGATACGAACATCGAGTCAGGGCTGCTCGAGTGCTGCCACGCGTCACTCTCAACCGAGTTTTGTCGACACAGTGAACAACGATATTACAGTCAGATCGGACATCCGTGCGTCGTAATAGGAGGCGAGTTGCGTTCTCTTTTGGCTTGAGTCGAGTATGCCACTACTGTAACTACTGGACGAAGCGACACAACTGCTGACTTGGCCAGTTCTCAACCATCCAGGTCGCTGGATGTTGCGCACAAACACGCTGACAGCAACAGTGCGTGGTCCTCCTGTGACTGCATTGATCTACGATGTAGGGCTTTCAGCACTCGAGAGTGCGCCAGCACTGCCAACTGAACCAGTTGGTCGCAGAGACTGAAGTTCTACGTGGCGGGTGCAATTACTTGTCCAAGTTCAGTGATGGTCACAGTATTCGTCGTACCACGAAGAAGCTGCTTACGCCATGCGTGCGCTCGCTGGACCCGTCGGAAGTGGCCGATCGTGAGTCGTCCTGTTCTCGCGATCATCAGTGACTGGCAAAACTCCACTGTGTACTTTACTTACTCCAAACAAGACAAGTGCTGACTCCTGCGGCAGGCCAGGGTCTGTTCAACAGTGAGTCGAGTCTCCACGGCTCGATTCAGCAAGCTGAATCGCTGGAGACGCCAGCAAACTCTAAAAACTACTCCATGACTCACTTTTTCGTCTGGTCCAGACCATAATAACGTCACAGTAGGTCTGGACCTGACTAAAAGCGTGCTACCGCGAGTACATACCTATAATAGGTCTGGACCTGCCTCAGAATCATCTGTCGAACTACACTAGGTATCGAAATCAGAGAACTGATGTCCGTGTGTCTAACAACTAACACCAGCGCGGACAATGACCGCGCATGGCACGCGCGTCAGAGAGCGCTGCGCATTGCTGTCGCCACCGGCGACCACGTGGTGGTGCGGGATCTCCGTGACGTCGACGAAGCCCTCGCGGACGCCGAGGGGGACCGCTCAGATCCACCGCTATTTACGCCCAAACTAGCAACGAAGTGCTGCGGTTGCTCGAGAACGACACGAGTGTGGGCGTGAATACCCGCGGACGAGCGCGTCGGACGCCATTGTTCAACGCCATAGAGCTCACTCCCGACCTGAATACTGCCGAAACGTTACTAAACCAAGGCGCTGATCCGAACGCGCAGGATAACCAACGCAACACGCCGCTGCACGTGGCCGCCACCGCTGGTGTAGCGACGCTGCTCATCACGCATGGCGCCACTGTCGACGCACAAAACCGGAGCGGCCAGACACCGCTCTTCGCAGCCGCGAGACACGGGTCCACGGATGTCGTAAAGGTGTTGCTGCACCACGGTGCAAGCGTTGATATTGTCGATAAGTTCGGCCAGACACCGGTGTTCGAGATCGACATCTACACCGACTCGATCCTTGCGTTGTTCAATCCAGACAGCGAGTGGTCAGCGTCGGCAACGAATCCTGGGTTCGAGACCAGCGATGCCTCCAGCTCTGCGTATGGTGGCTCCCAGCATGGTGTCGAGACCCGTGGATAGCGGCGCGAGCATGCACGGCGACACGTCGTTCGAGGAGCTGCCAGTCGTGGCGGCTGCTCGTGGCGGGTATCCCATCATTGCATTCGAGCTGCTGGTGAACGGTGCGTCGTTCCATCCCACGATTCGAATCGAATGACCAAGCCAGTCGCACCAACGCGGTCAGGCTTCTCCTCTCAAGGTCATCTCGAAGTCCTCGATATTATGATCGATGAGTGCGAGACGATCGTCCCACAGGCAGTTAGTGCTGCGACCGCCACTTTTCACAAGTGAGTGTCGATCGCACAGTCGGAGCTCGAGATGGTCGCGCCTGAGCTCACGATGCTGTGGCAGCCGCTCGTGCGTGCGATCGGAGACGTGGTCGTCACCCTTCAGCTTGGTGAGAGTGCGTCGAACCACGAGATGCGCGTGCATTTCGGACAGCTGCTGCTGAGACTGTGGAAGTGGCCGCTCAAGAAGTTTGGGAGCCAACAGGTCCGAGCGCCAACGATGTTGTCGAGAGGAGCCTGGAGCGACGTGGACAGTGACGTTGTGTCGACGCTGCGTGCGTCCCTCGAGGTGTTAAAGAGCGACTTGAGGGTTCTCATTGAGAAAGAAGGATGGTGGAAGCAGTACCTGCCACGACGAGCGATCTCAGAGCGGCTGAGGCTTGTTTGTGCAGCAGCCGCTGGCGTCGACTCGCTCAGACGCTTCGTTACCGAAGAGGTCCAAGGCGCTGCACAACTCGGCCACTCTGGCACAGATCGAGCTCGGGTGTTGGACCTTCTCGTAAGCGCGGCTCTCGCGCTCTTGACTCTTCACGACCGCGGCGAAGTTCACGGCCAGTTTGGAGGAATCACTTCGTCGATATGTACCAGGATGGACAAGGACAATCGTGACGTCGGTTGCGAGTCTGACGGAACAACGAACGCAGCGATCGACCTGGACGCGGTTCGCTGGCAGGCGCCTGAAACGCTCAGTGTCGACAACGGAGCAGCGGGTGTGTCCTGGGCCTCTGATGTCTTCTGCTTCAGGATGTGCATCCTCAACGCGTTGTCAGGCAGCAGGCCGTGGGGACACGCCTCCACGTCGGTTGTTCGCGTTCTGGTGTGTGCAGGTCGGCTGCCGAGGCGTCCAGAAAGTCTGCGAAACGAGCGGGCGCTCGTCGAGTGGAGTTGCGGGAAGGAACCGTCGAGTCGGCCAGAGATGGCGACAGTGGTGGAGCAGCTGCTTGGTATCGTTGAGAATGACAATTTGCATCACCACAGTCCAAGTAGCCAGGACAGAACCAGTTTCATTCCGTGACTGCAATGGTAAGGTTAAGGCCAGTACCAGCATATCGATGCGGTCCCTCACTTACTTGTACGAGAGGTGACGTACGTGGGCAACGTGGGACTGGCTACCTAGCTCAGCAACACCAACGACGCCGTCGAAGAACTACACGATACTCGATCAGATTGAATTAAGTACATGGAGTGATCAACGCACTCTCACAGTGCATACACTACTGTTAGTGCTGCTTGACGAGCTGCGGAGAAGGCGGTTGTTGCGACTGCAGTGGCTGCTTTCTCTGTGCTTTCACGATCACAAGAGCTCGAGGAGACGCAAGCCCACTTCAAGGGTCAAACCGAGTGACGCTGCAAATCCAAGGTAGCCTGGAAGCCCCACGGTCCAAGTAGCCAGCAATCGCAAACCTTCAGTTTCGCACATCCGACCAAGCTTCACAAGACTCTCAACGCATGCGAGACGCACCAATCGCGCCTTGGTTGCGCTTCTTTGGATCACCACTGCTGTAGCCGTTGACGTACAAGATGAAGCCAAAGATGCGCACGAGTCCCGCGATCGCAGCGAACCTCGGACGAAGCACACTGTTGGGGCAAACAGGCACCAGCACACCATGGGCCACGCATACAAAAGAGAGGTGAACGAACTGAATCCAGTCTCAAAGATCCCAACACAAGCCCATGAAACCAGTCAGCGACGTACGACGATAGCAGCAGTAGCGCAAGGAACATGGGGACGGTCTCAAGGAAGCTCTGGTGTGCGCGCTGGATGCAGTTGAACGCCTTGGCGTTCTTGTCGCTCTGTTCCGCGTACATCTGAAGACTCAACCACACGACGACGTGTTCTGGTTGTCAACTCTCACCTCAATCGTACAGATTCGGTCGACCAGATCGATCAATCCCACCGTACATTCTCTCATACAAACACGCACGCACCTGCGGGTACTGGATGTTGTACTTCTTGCGCGCTCGGCTGACTTTCATCGACGCCCAGGAGTTCACGAGCACGAGCGCCAGGGCCAGCAGCGGGATGTACCCGTGCTCTGGCTGCAGCATGAACTGGACCATCTTGAGCAAAAGGCGGAGTGGTGGCGTTGGTTGGTTTGCTTGGGGAAATGTGACGCTTGGGGTGTGATCTCTCAAAGTTTGGTGAGAGGCCAGTATAGAAAGCAAGTTGAAGCAGCCGTTGCTTACTGAAAACAAGAACAGGCTACTGTTGAAAACACGGCGATCTTTTTAGTGATTGTTCTGATCTGAAACGCTGGCATCAGGTTGAAATGAAGCGCCCAGCTTGTCGATGTTGACACTAGAGATTGTTCGCATGGCCCTCAGCGTGCGGACACATGAGCAAAGCGTGGTCGTCTTCTAACGAGACGCAAGTATCCCCAGGTTCTCAGTAAGAAGGCGAAGGTTCTGCGTGCAAACGTCACTGTGATAGAAGAGCAGCTTGACCCACATACATAACGACACAAGTCCATTAATGCAAAATGTGCGTGCTCATCAACTTGAAAAACGGGGTATGGCGGCTTCTCGACAAGAGCTTCCAGGTAAACCTTGGTGCCACTTGCTCTCGTGAGTTCCCCGTCGCTGCTTCTTTAGATCCAGCCAGCGATGCGCAGACCGGCCTCAACAGTGAGCCCGAGCATCGTGAGCAGACCCAGGTAGCCTGTCAGCACCCAGTCGTCCGCCGTCAGTCAGTGGCAACCAATCCAATCTGTCCAACCTGCATCGACATATTGGGCACGCACCGAAAGTCCCCTGCGATCGCTTCGTCGGCTCTCCCGTGGAGTATCCCTGAACGTACGCGACAAAGCCCGCGAGACGGACAACAGCAGCGCCGACAGCGATCTCTGGACGGAATGGACTGCAGTGCCACACGACGACACTCTGTGAGTACCATAACGGAGGCCACATAACAACCAACCCCTCCATCCACAAGCGAGCGAACGACGTACGAAGAGGTGAAGAGCAGCACAAGGAACAGCGGAATGTTCTCGAGCAGGTTCTGGTGCGCGCGCTGCACGCAGTTGAACGCTTTGGCGTTCTTGTCGCTCTGCTCCGCGTACATTTGCGGGTACACGATCCCGTACTTCTTGCGTGCAGCGCCGACTTTGGCGGCCGCCCAGAAGTGCACGAACGTCGTGCCTACAACGACGAGCGGGACGTAGCCGTGCGCAGACTGGAGAACGAGCGTCGTGGCCATAGTTGAGATCGGCGGAGGGTGTGCGAGCGCTGCTGGGGATGCGGTTGTGAGGCGCTGAAAGGTCCAAAAGCGCGTGCTGGTGGTGGAGCTTTGCTGTTTTTTAGGAAATCGAAAAACTCTCACGTTTGATAGACAAACGGACAAAACGGAAAGACATTTCGTGTTTGACTTGTTTTTTGTATGCCGCATGCATTCCGATTCCGCACCCCGATCAAATACGAGAGAGCGGAATCGGAATGAATGCGGCATACAAAAAACGAGTCAAACACGAAATGTCTTTCCGTTTGCAAGAATGTTTGCTCGGAACCAGCACTCTTTACCAGGAATGATGGTAAGTTGGTCAGAGTGAATGCTTAAATACGCACTCCTGTTGAGAGCGCTTTGTGGCGTCGTGGCATACAAATCGTAAGGTTCGGCTTCTATTGAAGCGTCCAACACTCTGTACAATTACGAGCACGACTCGATTACGGCCATTGCTCATGGCTACAGAACAAACAAGTTGAAGGCACCGACATCTTAAGCTGTCTGACAAACACGATACGCTTGGAACTGTAGGTGGTGACAGTGGCGACAGTGGCGATCTCGACTGTGAGCTTTGGAACAGGGAGTACAGCGCTTCTGCTCTGCACCGACGTGCGGCGCTCTATTCAGGACCAGCCGTTCAACCGTTACAACAAGTTCGCCATCCTCGAGGCAAGCTGATGGCGTCCATACGCTCTGCCTCGTACGTCCCTGTGTGTGGAAGGGGGATCCGATAGACGCTGGAGTGGAGTGGACACTCTCTCGCTGCTTCTTGACCGAGTGATTCGGTCTGGTCGCTGGCTTTCGAGGCTTGCGGTGACACCCGTCGCTGGGGACTCTTGTTACTTGAAACGCTGCGATAGCGAGACGATCCGGAAGCTCTCACGCTACTGCTGCTCAGAGTGCGGCGCGAAGGAGCTCTTCTTGTATTGCTGGGTGAGGAAGTTGTGGGTGCGATGGAGGTGCAGCTGACGATCTCCTGACGAGAAGACGGCGTCACTCATGTGCGAGTATGTCGACGAGCTCCGTGGCAGAAAGGATGCCGCCACATCCAAGCCATGAAGGTCAGTCAGCGTGTGGTCGTCAGTGTGCTGATCTGCTTTCCACTTCACGTGGCGATCTCAGTTCGAATGAGCGCGTTTAAATCGCTTCTGTGTCCAGACATTCTACCTCGAGACGCGTGCAGTGCACCTGGAGCTCGACACGCTGAAAGAAACGATCTACGAGCAAGAACTGCGTCTCCGAGCGCTGGAAGCGGACATGGTGCGTGTTGGCGCTCATCTAGTATGGGCTTGAATATACACACACGCAGCTCTGATGCGCGGGACCTCGAACGACACAGAAAGAGAAGCGCCAGAGCCTGCAGTTCCTCCTCCACGAGGTCATGCAGCTGCCAGTTCGCGTACCGAGCGCCACACTATCGACGCAGCCGCGAGAGGAAGTGCGTTTCGTGCGTTGTCTACCGCTGTGAGGTCGCTTCCAGTCGCGTCCTACTGACCCGATACGCTTTCCTTGTCCTCCCTCAGCCTCGACAGTTCCCCTCGCTTCCTGACTGGGCTCTTGTCGGCGCCAAGATGATCTGGAGTTCGTTCGACGAAAACCAGGACGGCGAGCTCACAGACCTCGAGTGGCTCCGTCTCAAGGTGAGCGTAGCTGCACACCTTCTCTCGGCTGCACTTAGTACGAGCAAGTCAGCAAACATACTGCAGAGAACGGCACTCACGCCCTCGCGGTCTTCAACAGGACAAACTGAGCGTAGCGCATACTGCCATCATGGCGTCAACTGCTAGCAAGGACCTGATTCGGAGCCCTGAAGGGCTACTCCAGCTCTACGAAAGTCGGGGCGGTGCCGCCGATCTCCAGCGCGATCTGCGGACGCTCGGGATCTCCTTCGGTGCGATCGCAACGCAGCACCAGGACGAGATCTAACACTACGGCCTGGGGAGGAAGCGTTGTAGCGTAACCCACCAGCGTCCTCCTCCCTGTAGGTTCGGACGAGGCGACAGCGAGCGCGATCGCCGCGTGCGTCGAGAGACTCGCGCAGTCCAAGACCGAAACATCGGTACGTGCGCAACGAGCCACCAAGGTCGAGTCCGATACAGAAGGCTGATCCAAGTATGAGTGTGTGGGTGTCTTGTGTCGCTCAGGAGCTCGAAGCGGTCTGCTCCAAGCTGCAGAGCCAAGTACACGAGACTGTGGTGCGTGTAGAGCCCCGGACGCCCTCTGAACCTTCAACCCCGTGCCACCACTTGACACGCGCGTGTGAGAACGTGTGTAGCGAGCGAATACGCGCCTACGCAACGCGATTGCGACCGCGAAAGCAGCGTTTGACCAGCAACGTGTCGAAGTCGCTCGCTTGGAGACGGCGCACGCGTCCGCAGACGAGCAGCGTCACGATGCGTGCGCGAAAGGTACCGCTTCCCACGTCTGCAGGCGGCGACAGTGTGTGACACTGTGCCGTCTGTCTGACTCGGTTCATCTGTTGCTAGCTGACGAGGTCTCCCGGCGACTCGTTCGAGCGGAGAAAGACCTCACTGCTGCTACGAGTGCTGCGATCGACTTGCGTGCGCTCGTGGAAGAGTACGTACTGTACTAGTACGCGTGGCTGGAAGGAGCTCTGATGCGAAGACTGGCGACTGAATGAATGGCCGTGGCTGTGCGTGAGTAGCCAAGTGGGCGAGAAGGAGAAGTGGCAGCGGGCCTGCTGGGAGCTCGAAGAGCGCGTTCACGGCGCACTCCACGCCAGCCAAGCCCACGAGGTGCGATCCATCGAGCCCCTCCGGTCCCATTCTGTCGTCCTGTGATGGTGCTCATTGTGCGTGCATCCTCCTCTCTCCATTGTCCAGCGTGACCTGTGGAAGACGCGAGACGCCAAGAAGGAGGAGGCGCGGAGGAACCGGTTGCTGTACCTGGACGCGCAGAAGGGGAAGCGGCACTACTGCACGAGCCGTTCCGCCGCTCCCCGACCGGACCAAGAGGCCTCCGACGAACACCGTGACGACTCCGAGTCGCCAGCAGTCGAAGGGACCAAGCGCAGCCAGGCGTGACGAGCTCTCGTTCCCTCGTTTCTCGTCTGCTCGCACACGACACGCACACTAATACACGGACTCGGAGAGCGCGTGATCGCTTCCTGCGCTGCTCTTGCTCGCACTGTCGTGGTCGTGGCTCTCGCGCGCTCCCGGTTGACTGGCCGGCGTCGCGACGGCTTCGCTCCGCTGCCCCCCTGCGACACCGTCGCTCTCGTCCTGCGTCTGTCGCTCCTGGTCGCTTCCATCGTCTGTTCCGTGGTACGTCGTCTCGTGGTGGCCTGTGAGCGTCACGTTCGGGTCCTCTGCGTCCATGAGCCGACGCTCGTCCAGCGCCGACAGCGTCGAGAGCGGCGAGTGCATCTGCCCAGACGACGACCCAGACGACAAGTCCGAGTGGTGGGAAGCAGCTGGCCAACACACGGCGCTCTGTCGAGACTGCAGCTGCGCTGACGTCCCAAGGTGACTCGTGAACGCTGGGACTGTCTCGTTCGTCTGAAGCGTCCGCAGCCGCTCGAGAAGCGTCGTCTGCACCGCCACACTACGCGCACACGAGCACCAGCACCATACACACAGTCTCAGCACGCGAGTCCGTCCCCACTCCCTCCCTCCCTGCCGTTCTACCACCAGGTGGTCAATCACCCACAACTGTCTCCGCTGCATCGCAGTCTCCGTGTCGCTGAGCACCGCGAGTTCCCGCGCAGACGCCTCGCCGCTCTCGATACTCTGCATGAGTGGGAACTGAGACGAAGCGTCAGTTGGTAGCTTCCATAGACCGCTAAGACCCTTGCTATTCGCACGCACTTGGAGCTCTGCGAGCGTCTCGAGCCGCGTCTGGAAGCTCGCGAGCAGCTGGCGCACGTTGTGCTCGGTCACGTCTCGTGCTTGCTCTGCAGTATTACCGGTATTAACCACAGCTCCCCACCCTCCTGCTCTCTATACAAGCGCATACTCGCAGTCAAACGCACGCTGGAGGACGAGCAGCGCCGTGTCCATCGCTCCAGTCGCGGCTTTGCCGAGCTCGGCAGCACGGAGCCACTCGCATACGCGGCGGCGGTCGTGCAGCTGCTCGCGCACGCTCTCAACTAGAACGTCCATCTCGAGCGCCACGCCTGCGATTTCAAAAACCACTGCTGCCTCAGAGCGCGAGCGCGTGCTCTGGAACGTACACGCTGGCAGCACCGTGAGGAACGCTTCAAAGCTCGGTGCAGGGACCGGCTCTTGCGGAGTCAGCGGTGCAGCTGGCGTGGGCGTCAGCGACGTGGAGCTCGCCGCGCTACTGCTGCTACCAGAGGTCTCCGAGAGCGGAAGGCGCTCGCTTCGCGCGAGCAGCGCACCCGAGGCCGCGAAGTTGCACTCATCAACCCATTCGTTCATCGCGAGGTCTTTTCAGCATTACCAGTCGATACTCATGGTTCACCTTGACATAATGACAATGACGACAATGACCAGACAATGATGAGGACAATGGCACTGAGCGAAACCCTGTTGTCTGGAGCATCAGATGGCCACTTGAGGCGAGACGGAAGGGAACTACGGCAACTCCCAACTCCTTTGTTGCTCAAATGCCCTTGTTGTACGTGAACCGCGTCACGCGGTCGCCCCGCCGGTCCGTGAGGTAGCGCAAGTGCTCCTCGACGTCGTCTGCCGCGATGGAACCGTTCTGGGGGAAGAGCGCGACCGCCGCCGGCAGCGCTCCCCAGAGGCACAGCGTCAGGACGACTGCACCCATAGTGAAGAAAAGGCCCATACAAGCCCATTAGACGCGTCGCAACGTCCCAAGTACAAGAGGACGATGACCGTACCGAGCTCAGTGGCGAGACGCGGGTACTTGGCGGTCGGCATGAGCTTCGCCTTGTTCAGCCCTTCGTACAAGTACGGAGGGAGGAGCAAAACTAGAAGAGCGTACAGAGCGCAACGTATCAGATCCTGCCCCCACAGTCGAGAGGGAACTCGGCAGCCGGATGAACGCACTCGGCATGGGGAGCGCGATGCGGGTGAGCGCCACTTGCGTGAGCGACTGGCGGCCCGCAGCCACGGAGCGGCCGCGCACTTCCCCGTCGTCGTCCATGACGTCAATGCCCTCCCTGTCGTCCCAGGCACAGACAGACCACGGTCAGCAGGCTCCTTCCCTTCCCAGCCAACGCCAAGCCGACAGGACGGGGGGACACGTACGTGAACTCGTTGAAGCGCATGGAGACGGCGTTGAACGCGCCGGCGCTCGCGACCGCGACGAACGGCACCGTCTGCTCGTCAGGAGCGTTAGAATGACAACGTCACGTCAGTACTGGCACCAGACCATCACTCACTGTCTCTCTCCCGTACCTTTCGGAGCGCCGAGCGGAGACCTGGAGAGAGCGACTTAGCCGACTCGACAGCACGGCCGAGGCCGACAGCAGTCACGCACGACACGACAGACGCCGTCACGTACGACTCTGGTCAGACAGAGAGAGAGCGATCATCAGTGGCTTGGCTTTCTTCACTATGGCGCTGGCTCCCGGCACGGACGGACGGACTCAGGATGGTCGACGTGTCCTGCTCGCTGCTCGCGTTTCGGTTCGCGTAGTTGAAGCCTGCGTTGTAGCTCTGGTTGATCCACTGCCACAAGACCGTGTTGACGAGCTGGAGGCGACAGAAGACCACTCGAGACACTGTCAGTAGCCCACACTCAGTCGAAAGAAAGAACGCAGTCGTACTGTACTGTACCGTCGGCGGCGCGAGGATCATACCGGCGCAGATGGGGATGTTCACGGGCACGAAGGCCGAGAGGCGGAAGTAGATGGGCACGACTTCGCCCGTCTGCGGGTGCACCGCCGACTCGACGACTGCCCCACGCCACCCGCTAGTCAGTTAGCGCACTTAGCGGCCCTACGACACCAGCAGTGTACGCTAAGTACGCACCACGGCGGGCGCGCCAGAGATCGGCGTCGCTCACGTCGCTGCGCGTGATGGCGCCGCTGCGGAAGCTCGCGAGCGTCTCGGTCGCCCGCTGGATCTCGTCCGTCGTGAGGAGGAGCGCGCTGTTGTGTGGGTGCGGGTGTGTCCCACGGTTTAGTGGAGCACACGGACACTACGATACACAGCCTACACACCCATGCACGTCCGTACGTGGGGGACACGAGCTCGACGAACTGGCGCCAACGACCGTAGTACGTGGACTGGTCATACTTTGGCGCGTCTGGAGAGCAGATTGGGATTTTAGGACCACGGAAGAGAGAGAGAGAGAGAGCAGCGAGTGTAGCCATGGGGGGGGGTGCGAAGAGCGCACCGATCGTGAAGGGCGGAACGTCGGTGGCCATCGTGCGGACGGGCTTTCGCTTCTTGTGCGGCAAAGACAAAAGTGACGTCCAAACGAAGTGGTTGAATACTGTAACTTCCCTTGATTTCATCGCTTGTCAAAAGCACCTTCGACATCACGCATACAAATGCAAGATAAGACAATACTCCCAGGTTTCATGAATCATGAACTCACTCCACCGAAAAGCGTCAGGCGAACCAAACCACATGAACCCGCTTCCACCTCCTCTGGAGCTCGTGACCGTGACGCTTGCGCTGACTCGCGACGGCCATGACGACAGCAACGCACGCACGTCCGTCGCGTCGCTGCCACACGCTGTCTCTTTGATCACCTGCTGCCTCGTGAACGCTCGCTCGCCTGCCCTCTGGAGCCTCCCGCGTGCGTGCGAGAAGGACCTGCTGACTGTGCTGCCCCGCATCGCCGCACACTGGGTGCCCCCTCTATCCGTGACCGCCACACAAGAAGACACGGACGCTCGCAGTGCGGACACCACCCACCCAACACCAGAGCGACGCGATCCACACCTGTGGGCGTTTCAGTGCGCGCGCGGTCTCGTCTTCGCCGTGCGCAACGACAACCTCGCAATGGCCGAGTGGTTGCACGCCCACTGCGCCGACCCGAGCGTCCCTCTGCTACCGTACGCAGCCCTGGTCGAAGCCGCACGGAATGGGAACACGGCGCTGCTCGAGTGGCTCTCGGCGCGTCACGAACGCGCCGCGTGGGTCCCCGAGATGATGGCGGCCGCAGCGTCCACTGGCCGCGTCGACACGCTCGCATGGCTCCACACACACCACAAGAACGTCGGGTGCACGCGTGTTGCGTCGTCTGCTGCTGCACTCGGTGGCCACTTGGCGGCGTTCGAGTGGCTCGACAAACACTACGGCGGCGACGCCGGCGCGCCCCTGAGCGACGTGATCCACGCGATCCGGCACGGCCACATTGACTTTGCCAAGTTCCTCTTCGAGACGAAGCGGTGGTCGAACCACCACGTGTCGGCGGGCCTCCAGTGCGCGGCGGAGCGTGGGAACCTCGAGATGACCACGTGGATCTGGACCGAGTCGCCCACGCCGTTCTCGGACGCGACCGCCCAGGCAGTCGTGAACGCAGCCGCCCACCGTGGCCACGCACACATTGTGCGCTGGTTCCACGACCACTGTACGGGCGCGTTCTCGGCCGTGGCGATGGACCGTGCAGCGCAGAATGGCAACCTCGACCTCGTCCAGTGGCTCCATACGCACCGACGCGAAGGGTGCACGACGAGCGCTATGGACGACGCCGCTGCTGGCGGCCACCTCGACGTGGTCGTGTGGCTCCATACGAACCGGAGCGACGGGTGCACGTCGCGCGCGATGGACAGTGCGGCGCTTAACGGCCACCTCGACGTGCTCCAGTGGCTCCATACGC
>JAASGD010000929.1:0-14792 GCA_023334115.1 Globisporangium megalacanthum | reverse complement strand
CCCCCACCGCCGTTCTGTCTGCGCACTGAGGCCCGCGGGAGCCGACGCAGTTCGCGCCAATAGTGGCACCACCCGTCAGGGCCGTCGAGCTTGAACCATTTCTCATCAGAGAATACGAATCTGCTCCAGTCGACCCCCTCCTTCAGCCACTGCTTTGCCCACTGAAGTCTTCTCTGTTTGTGTTGGTCGGTCAGCGGGAGGGTTTACTGTATTTTGCTGTACTGGAGCCAGTCGACACGAGCAAGCACCCGGCGCACCGTCCGCGTCGAGGTGGGCACAGCAAGCGTTTCCCGTACTTGCGCGGCAGACTTGTCGCCCTCCGCAGCCACTCGTACAACCTGCCGGACCTGCGGTTCGCTAAGTGCTGGCTGGGGCTCCCTTCTCCGCGACGGACCAGCACCTGCGCTGTTGCCTGTCTTGACGATCCGTTCGACTGTGGTGCGCGCACGCCCAACTTTATGAGCGATTTCTCGCACGCGCCATCCAGCCTTGTAAAAGCAAAGAATGCGACCGCGCTCTTGTGGTGTGATGGTGGGGCCACGGCCCACTGCGAAATGAGAGCGATTGGTCCATTGGCACGCACGTACCCAGCCCTTTCAAATAAAATACTTGATTTCAGAATGTAAAAATGGCACTAATTACTTGTATGCACGCCAAATTGAAAATTTGTATGGGGGCCGCGACTTCGACGCTCTCTACGCTCGTGCAAGGTCGTCCACTCGTTCGTAATTTGCAAGAGGAATCACATATTTAACTAGCGTCAGCAGATTCGCAAAACCCGCGACACAGCGCCTAAAAGCCTGGTGGCACTAATTACTTGTCCCGGAGTGTATCTTGATCACAAAATAAAGGGCTATCCGAACATGTGCTTTGGCAGTTGTGAAGCCACGTCGTCTTGATTTAGGTTTTTCATATTTCTGCATTTTACTCAAAACTCGGCCTGGTTGACTCAGAGACTGGGTGTTAAAAAATAAACAATATCTGTAAGAAGTGAACCCTCGCGTATGCGGTCGCAAATGCTAACTTCTCTGGTCCTTTGTCGATTGGGCTCAATCTTGTAGGGCATGTTCATCAGTTTGTTTGGTGAAAATCACCAAAGTTTCATTATCTAGTTCGTCATGGTTGTTGAAATATCATGCACCATCAAAATCTTCTTTCGCCGTGAGTGCCGTTTTTCGGACGAGGTGGCCGCTGGACGGATAAAAAATTCCGCCGAGAAACTATTTCTAGATATTTTATTCAAGCCAATTTCGTCTTTATAACTATAATCTGAAGTATCACAAAGAATCTATCGTATATTCAAATAAAAGTCAACATTTTGACGATGCCACCATGAGCTAGCGAAAGCTTCAATCAACAAATGCTCGTGTGTACATCCTCAGTTTTACGTGCTCGTTAGAGTAGTCAAATTTTGCGGAGATGAGAGAACAAACCGGTGACGTTCTAGAACACACCATAAAAATGACCCGAAAACGGGTTCCTTCTTACAGACATTGATGATTAATTTATTTGACTATTCAAATGATCTCGTATTTGAATATTCGCCACTACTCAGGAGAAGCCCCCGCGGGGGTGACAAAATATTTTTGAATAACTTACTGAGATCAAGTGTAAATGTAATTTTCTGTAAATGTCATCCATTTTTATGGGTCCAGACTAGGGAGACGCCCCAGAACAAGAAAAATACAACGTACCTGGATAAATGGGTCTTTTACTCGCGCTCTTGGTCCTCCGGACCGTCGCGCTCGGATGAAAGAACTATAAAATCCTGGACCGTGTTGTGTTCTCTGCTCAGTAAACCTCGGTCGATGGGCCCGCCTACGCAGATAATGTCGGGCGGCGCTTCGCTTGGCAGCCCGACATGTTTGCTTCAGCTACGCTCCCTCGGTTTCTTCGCTCTTTGGTGTTTGGTAATTTACATGACCTGTCATATATCTCTATTGAGTTACAATGGAAAAAGTAAAGCCCCTATGGGGGCTTCTCTCCAGTAGTGCCAAATATTCATTTGGATATCATTTGTTCGAAACTACTATTTTGTGTTCACCACACAAATTGAGCATGATCAATACAGCCACCACGGGTGCGAACAACCGACATGTCAAACTCCCTAACAACTCGTCATCTAATGGCTTGACGGCGTCCGACTTGATCGGCCGACAGCAGCACCAGCAGCAGCACATGCCACCCGCACCCGACGCCGACGTGCAGTCCGACACGCTGGTCCACCCCACCCCAGACTTCATCTCCCCGAGACATCATTACTCAGCTTGGCGTCGACTACTTGCAACGCCACCTCGCGTAGCTCCGGTTCTGGTGCTAACGCTGCTGTCAGTTGTGGTGCTCCCCCTTGTACCTAAGGTTGGCCCAGTGTGCAGTGGTGTCTGCTGTTTTGGTTTCCCTTGTACCTAAGGTTGGCCCAGTGTGCAATGGTGTGTGCTGTTGTGGTTTCGTGTTTTCAACATGCAAAAACAACAAATCCGTTAATTTGTTAGTGGCTTTATTGTTTCTTCGCGTGCAGTAAATTTGAGGACACTCAAAAGAACCAATCCGTTTGTGGCTTTATTGTATCTTCGCGTGAAGTAAATATTTGAATATCAGTCAAATATTTGGTAAACATTTGTTTGTTCCGAACAAATATACTGTACTACACCTTTGCCCTATCAACTTGAACAAAACAGCATTCAATGTGAAACGTGACTTTCGATAGTTTTCATTTTTCAACTTTGCAATCTCAGGCCCGTTCCTAACTGACGCGTGCCATGCCATTCATGCCATAATGCTCCCTGTGATTGGTCAGTTTTTCGAAGGGTTAACGAATTGCATGGCGTGGTGGCACCAGCAAAGTGCCATAGCACTTGCAAGTGCCACGCAAGATACCCATGACATATGTAGTTCATTTTTCGCAAGGCACGTTGGAAGGAGGCAATGGAGAGTTCAGCTGTCGTCCAGATCGTGCTGAGCCTGGTGCTCATGCTGGCTGCTTGTTCAGAATAGCGCGCAAGGTGCAACCAGCTCACGCGCATGCACTGGTACAATCACGCGCAGCGACTGCTGAACGAGGGGCAGTTCCGTCGTTGTTACAAGATGTCCCTTCGGTAATTCGAGCATCTCGTTGCGCTGAACGCGGAGCCCCTTCGTGCAAACTAAGCTCAATCTCGGCGGCGCACATCGGCGGACCTACTGTCCCCCATCAACAAGACGCAAATGTGCCTGCGGTGGCTGAGCGGTGCCTCATATCACGAGTTGATGGACTGCGCCAGAGTAAGCAAGTCGGCAGCGTACGCAAGCCTACACCAAGTTATGTCGGCTCTGATCCAGTAACCCGAGCTTCGCCTTTGGTTCAAGAGTCACCCCGCTGCACTCCACGGACAAGCTCTCGCTTTCTCGCGTCTTAGTAGCGGCAGCGTCGTGACTCGCTGCGTGGGCATGTTGACGGGTGGGTCTGCCCGATTCGAGACCCGCGAAAAGTCGTAGTTGCTGTTGCCAGATCTGTCTTCTCCGGCCATCACGAGCGGTATGGAGTAAACGTGCAGGCGTGTTGCGATCACAGATCCCGCTATACAGCGGTGACGTGCTCGAGCCCGGGCGGTACATGTGATTGTGTGGCGTTTCAGCGTTGTGGTCTCCGGCAACTTGCGTTGCGGTTCCCGCCGGGATACTATCTCGTCGGTGACGATGCCTACTCCAACTCCAAGTTCCTCTTGACGCCGTTCACAAAGCCCCAAATAGCAACAGCCTACCGCGACAGCTACAACTTCTACCTGTGCCAAGCCCGCATTCGTATTGAAATGGTGTTCAGGCTGCTCGTCAAGAAGTGGCGCGTGTTCTGGGCTCCGCTCGATGTTTTGTTCGGCAATGTCCCCAAGATTGTGATGGCTGCATGCGTGCTTCAGGACTGGTGCGTTGATGCTAGAGTGAGCGAGTACGACGAGGGGTCATATATCGAGAGCAGGGAGAGAGGAGACATACTGTGGTCGCCAGAAGACGAACCCGAGAATGAGTCCGACTACGACGCGAGCGGCATCTCTACAAATACCCCCGCAGAGTCGTCGTTGTTGAGAGATGATATCCTTCGCAACATCGAGGCAAACAACATCCTTCGACCACAACGCAACCTCGCGCGGCAACGAGAAGATCTCGTAAGAGTAAACGAACCCGATCTCAGTTTTGCACGTCTATCACTGCGATACCTCATTCATGAGTTCTAGCTTTTCATTTGCCACTCGGATGCGTTGCTTGTAGTGTTGAATGTTTCACTCGAGCTCTGGACTCGCAGTTGTGAGCTGTCGTTTCGTCTCGAACTCGCTGATCAGATTTGTGTAGCGCTTGATTCGATCCAGCAGCCCATCCTCCGAGTCTTGTTGCCGTCGCGACGGTGCTTGGTTTTCTATGTGCGCTTGCAGTATTTTGATGACCGCCACCACCTCCTCTTGTCACCGTCTTGTATTGCGCTTTTTTTTTGTCGTGGTTTGCTTCTTCAAGCAGTCAAGCTCGTCCTCTTCACGCATTCCGCCACGAACAAACGCTGTCAGGTTTGACTTCGCTGTGATACACGCTCGAAGATACGCGGTGTCGGCACTCCCATCGCCGAACGTGAAGAAGTCGCTGTGGCGTGTACCCGAAGCAGTAATTTTTGTCAGTGCACCAATGTACTTCAAGTTGACGGCTTTTCCCACATGCTATAGGGCTTAGCAGGCTCGTGCGGGATGTGGCGCGACGGATCCAGATCACGGGTCCAGTAGCAGTCTACATAGAGAGCGCTGTAGTCTTTGGCGTTGTCCTTGAACTCTGTGGCCACATCCCTCCAGAAAGCAAACATGCTGTTCGTTCCACCAGAGTCGATCTCCTGTCGCGTAGCTCGATCTCATGTGCACGCGAAGCGCTCGCTGAACGTGCTGACAAAGGAATATTGAGCAGTCGAATTGAGTAGTTCTTCGACTTTCTAGGTTCGTTGGGGGCGTTCAGCGTGCAGGCCACTCTTGCTGAGATGCTGTCGTGAAGAGCATCGTTCTCGCGTAGCCTGTAGACGCGTTCGTTTGCCGACATCTTTTATAACATCCCCAGCATTCGCTCTGTGAATTACTTTCGTAGCTGTACTACAGACCAGGACAAGTAGTCGTCCGATCTGGGACAAGGGACCCCACAGTCACCTTTTGCACTCCACTTCGTAAGCGCTGTCGCGAATAGTTACCGTGGGCGGATGTCGTGCTCTAAATCGGTTGACACAGACTCGTTTGCGTGCTTGCTGTGAGCGGAGTGGCGATCATGGACTCGTACTGGTGCCGTCCCCACTGTTTCTGTAAGAGAGGCAAATACGATCATAGCTTATATCCACCTCATGATGCCACTTGCCTTCTCTGCTTGCACCGCTATGTGGTGTTGCGGTTTCTGGTGCTTCTCGTGGTCCTGGTAAGGCGCTTGCCGTGCTTAGTGAAAGGCGGAGCGCGGCGCCGTACGCGCTTGATGGAGGGTGGAAAGCGCTCATCGCGCGCGGTGGAAAGTTGCTGCGGCTGCTCTGATTTGTAAATCACCAATCATATCGTTGTGGCACAATTCGCTTCTAACCAGATGGCACCATCTCATATTTTTGTGGTGGCATGAACAGCATGGCACGGTTTGGTTAGGAATCAGCCTCAAATCGGCGATCAATGTGAAGAAAGCAGCATTCAAAGTGAACAACAGCCATCCATTTCTCTCACATTCCTCCCTGACTGTTTTCTTGAGCTCACAATCGATTCCTCGATGAAGCCAAACACGGCTCGGGAGTGCGGTGGCCGCCAACTTCAGACGAGAAGCATCGTGTTCTCGCTGCCTACGAGCGCAGAGAGGACTGGTGCGATGTCGCTCGCTGCAGCGACATGTCACTGTCGACAGCGTGGAGAACGGTCAACACCGGCGCGAGACCACGCTGCCTCGCGGTGGTGCATGTGCAGCACTCACGAAGTCCACACAGGCCATCTTTGAGGAGCTATGTGGCTACATACAAGAAAACTGCGCATGCACTCTGGAGCAGATGCGGGACATGGTCTGTTTCGACTTTGGAGTGCGGCTCTTCACGTTGACTATCTCAAGGAAGCTGCTCAACGAGTTATACACAGTCAAACAAGTGAGTCTGTTTGATTTTGCTTGCGTTGCTCAATTACAATTGATTAAACTATGCCATTTTGCACAACTTTGAAAAGTCCCGTGTTGAGCCCAGTACCTACAACAATGACACCAACAAGACCAAACGCAAAGCTTTCGTGGACAAGCTGGTCGAGTTTGCGGACGCAGGCGCCTAAATCATCTTCTATGACGAAACTAACTTTAACTTGTACTGTCGCCTCACCCAAGGGCGCGCCAAAAGAGGAGAGTGAGCAACACTGGTGTTTGCGCCGTCGAAAAGCACTAACCACCAGATCCAGTGCGCAGCGTCGGTGGCAGACGGGCTCGCACACCACCGCCTCATACGCTGCAGCATTCGCATGATACAGAATGCCGCGTTCGTGGAGGAGATATACAACCCAATCAAGGCTGCCCCTGGCTACAAAGCCTACTACCTGGGAAAGCAGATCGTGGTGGTGCTGGACAACGCACCAACCCACCACCAGACCGAGGAACGTGTTCAAGAACGTGAAGACTTCGTTCTGCTCCGGTCGGGCCGTACAGCCTGACGTGCAACCCCATCGAGGGGTGTTTCAGCGCGGTGAATACGACCATCAAGACCAAGTTCCAGCTTCCCGCTGCTGACCATGCAGTGATTCGTGGGTCAGCGACACTGACAGCGCAGCGTATGGCGATCTTCGAGCCAGTCGCTCGAGAATCTTCGACTACAATCACCCTGGACCTTGTCTCAGTTCAGCACACTCACGTTTACGCGCGGTCGAGGCACCTCGCCGCATGGAGGACATGTATTATGAGCGCTAGTCAATTTCACTTTGAATGCTGCTTTTTCACATTGATCGCTGATTTAAGAGTGCAAAGTTGAAAAATGAAAAGTATCAAAAGTCACTTTTCACATTGAATGCGGTTTTGTTTAACTTGATCGGGCAAAGGTGCAGAACTTCATTTGTTCAGACAAATATTTGAATATCATTTGTTTAACTAAATTTTTGTCATAGTTTTAACTCTTATCCTGGTTTTATTTCCAGTTTCTACTGTTCCAGTCCGAATTGAAATCCATGAACTTTTTGTACTTCCAGCAAAATTTTAAAACCGCTCGTTTTTCAAAGTGCATGGGAATTCATGCACTTTTTGTAAGGGGGTTACACGTGACTGTAAATGGTGTATGGGGACTATGTAATTACATCAATGAGCACGGTGATTTGAAACCATGTGCTGGATTCGTAATTATGGGCACCTGCATTTCAAAGTTAAAAGGGATGCAAATCCTTTTACCTGAGCCAAGTGGGTCTCAGCCATTGGCTTTAGTGTCAGAGTGTGTTTGTCTTAGCTTTAGAAAGTAGGAGACACAAATGAGAAAGACATACACAAATAATGTACATTCGATTTTCCATCTTCACCGTTTTCCTCAAGCCTCTGTCTTCGGACATAGTAACTGGGAGTACTACACACGGAGTGCCGCGTTGACAACTCTTCTTGGCGAGGCGCTATGTGACCCCGTCGCCTGTGGTAGCACTTGTAGCCAAGCCACGCCTACGCGGATATGACTTCGGCTCTGTCTGAATCCTCGCGGACAGACATGGTTGGGCTGGAACGTCAAGCGTTTTCCTACCTGAATGACCAGCACTAGAGGGTACTGGGGTGCCTTGCAGCAATCTTCAGTGATGAAGGTACTGCCTCGTTCGTCGCGTCGGACGCGCAGTGGTAACTTGAGCGACTGGATCAGTACCCCCTGTTCGAGGGAAGTCTGATCGAACACGTCTGAGCGACGGTCTTGGGGACACAGTCTGTATCGAATGCGTCGCGACAAGGGAGCATGAAGCCCCTTCGGCTGAAGGTGGCCCTCTACGAAGGTAAGAAGAGCGCCAAGCTTTTGTCTGGTGCAAGGAGGTCGGGCTCGCGATGGTCGCGGCTGAACTCTCGCAGGAGCACCTCAATGTTGCGTATGTGATACCTTGGACGCCGAGCAATATCGTGGGCTGTCACTCATAGTGAGAACACCGATGAGGCTTTCCCAACTTGGGAAGTGCGGCGTCCTCCTCGGGCTCTAAGTCGATGACGTTCTGTTTGATGCGAGCAATGCTGACATGCTTTTAGGAGTGACGGCGAAGATGGAGAACTCCTAAAGATCAAGCTGCTCGATCATGTGCATAATTCCTCGGGATCATCGCTGAAGAGTGGAAGAGTAGCACTTCCTATCACAAGAACAAACGATCCACGACGTGCTACAAGCGTTCAATATGGAGCACGCGCGACCCGTCGCGACACCCATGGACTCAGCGACAGACGCATCGAGCGCAGAATTCGTGAACGTGCACCGGGTTCGCTAGACACTCGGGTCGTTGCTGTGGGTCGTGAATTGCACAAGGCCAGACATTTCGTACGCGGTCAACATGCGGTCACCAGGAAAGTTTCGGATTTGTCACTGGGAGTCGATAAAGAGAGTCCTACGCCACCTGATGGGCACGTCTGACTACGGACACCGAAATTGGAAGCTTACAGGGAACAAGCACAAGCGCAGCCTAGATATCACCATCTAGACAGATGCAGGCTAGGCAGGTGGCTGCCTGGATCGTAAGCCTACCAGCTGGTCGATCCTGACGATGAACGGCATACCAGTTGCTTTGCCGTCACGGAAGCAATGTGTGGTGGCGATGTCCACAATTAAAGCCGAGTACGTCGCAGCTGCAACGAGCGTGTCGGAGTGCGGACGGGTGCGTCAGCTGCTGCACGAGATCCTCGCCACAGAGATCATACTACGTGTCGTGATCGACAACCAGAGAGCTGTCGTAATGGTAAAAAACGAGGTGGTTGCATTGGCGGCGAAGCATATCTCACGGCGGTACCACTTCGTGAAAACTGATGTGCAGCGGAGTCGTGTGACCGTCAAGTGGTGCTCAACTAAAGACGAGCTCGCTGATATACTGACTAAAGGTCTGGCTCGCGTGAAATTCGTCGTGCGCGTAAACAAATTTTGTTGCCGTTGTTGAGGGTCTCCGTGGACAGCAGGAGTGTTGTCAGAAGACCGCCGCCGACTCCAGCGACCCGCTATTGCCCCAGTTTCGCAACCCTGGTATGATCCCACTGCCCTCGAAAGTTCTTTGTCCTGCCATCATTTTGTCGAACCAAGGATTTCACTGGCTCAAGACGAAACACGCAGGACGCAGATTGTGGGACAGAGATTGCCCTCAGCATCAGTGCCGAGGACGCTACTTGTGTGCTTTCAGTTCTAAACATACCTTCTACAAAACAAAATTCTGCGCCAGCGCCCGAGCAGACTTGCTCGAGGCGCCAAAGAGTACTTCGGCGCGTGCAAGCTACTCCGGCACTATTTCGTGAATTTCAACAACGTATGGCTGCACTTTGACGGTCAGAGTATCCGTGCGCAATCAAGGCTCCGAAAAAACATACCTGTAACTGGCAGTTTAACCCCCATTCCCTGAGGCTGGTATGGTCTACATTTTGACATTTTCACATGTTGTAGCTACAACATGCAAAATTAGAATCTGTACGATGAATTTGTATTGACTCGATCAAGTACGACGCCTGCGCTTGAAAAAAGAGACGATCCATTTTCTGTAGCGCCCACTTGCTGTTCCATACCTGTAACTGGCAGTTTAATTACGTGTGTAATTGTTTACCTCCCACATAAACCTTGGCCAATAGCGTTCTCCCATGATCTCGATTTCAGTGGCGCAGGGCATCCACAGCTGTACAAATCTTCGTTGAACAGGAGCCAGCGGGCAGGAGATCCCCCCACGCGTCGCATTTCGTCAAGATCGTTAGATGTCTCATTCTCGATACCCCACAGAAACTAGCAACTAACGCACCACCGCCTCCTACATGCTACAGCCAACCCATCAACATTGACTACTTAAACCCACGTAACCTCACACTAACTCTCTTCGCCCACGACGCAGATGATCAATTCCAGTGTCGTCTGTGCCTTTTCCGTCGCATGAAAGCACGTGACAGAGGTAAAACGAATCTCGTTAACGATCTCCATGCTGACACGGCTAGACGTACCTCGACGAGTTTCGTGTCATCCAAGCGGTATGAGGAGTTGCTCAAGCGCTGTAAGGTGAAGGGCGATGAATCCTCTCAAATGCCTACCACTGCCTGGACCAGACGGTCGTGGAGAGTCGTGAACTCCACATTTGTCCAAATGAAAAGACACCGAAGTACATGCACTTGAAGCTGATCAGTGTATGCCACTGAAGTAGCACATGTTTTCTTTAGAATGCGCTGCGCGGACGCATATAAAAAGCCGCTTGCTGACAAAGCAGCTTGACCTACTGATTAATGCGTACATGTAAGAAGGAATGCATTCCGCCGCTGCCAAACAATTCGCAACACCGAGCAGACGACAGCCATTGGTCATCTGAAGTCAAGTCGTTTATATCTTTTGACATCTTAGCCATTGATGAAGAATGTGGAAGCGGTAGTCAGGCAGCAAGACGACCTACTGGACAAGTACGACATCGGCGCCTACCAGCCGTATTTCTAGTTCACGACAGCACCTCATTGATTATATTGATCGTCTAGATGTCCACTCTTCGGCGCTCCAGCTACTGACTGAGCCACACCGTTGAGGAGCTAGTGATGCAACAATCGGAGTTGCTTGACCGCGCCCAGTTGCTCATTACAAAGCTAAATACCACCAAGAACCGAAACCATATCCACTAAGCCCATCGCCGCATGTCCGCCTTCCACAACACGGCACGAAAAAGCAACAAGTTCACTATAGTGGACAGGTATCCCACAATCGTCGGTGAGATCGATCGAGTAGACTTGAACATGGCGAATATCGTCCCGATTGCACTGAAATAAGACGTCCAAAGCGCATAACGATGGCACGACGAATCGTAAAAGTATCAGCATGAGGTTAGAGAAGAAGTATATGATTTCGCTTCGTAACGCGCGCCTGCTGTTCGAAGCCGTTGTGGAGTGCTACTGTACTACGGCTCGTGACATGGCGCTGACAGCTGTGACCGTCAGTTTCGAAACTTTAAGAGCAGCTTGGTTAAGCCGCTCGTTCGATATCAAAGTGACCTACCACAGGGCGACCACATCGTCATGACGAAGCCTTCTAAGCCATCTTGGTATTTCTGCCCTCATATCAGTTGCGAATGAAGCCGATATCAGCTCGCACGGGCTTTCATAGATGTCCGCGAGGTCCAAGGGCCTCGAGCGCCTGTTCTAAGGAGATAGGATTGTGTCCTCTGACATGATTCACAGCCTCAGACCAATGATACTCAAGCCTATGATGTTTTCATAGTGCAACCGCAGGTTGTGGGATGGCAGATGTGTCATGGGCTATTGAGACCAGGAATGCGACGAAGAACCCCATTTCGAGAAGAGGATAGGATTATTAACACTACACAGAGAATACTTCTGTTGTACGCGCAACACATATGTGTGCGTACGTACACATGATATGCGGACACTTATGGTACTCATTTAATCGAAAGTGTGACCCGGGAGGGTTCTCGGAAACCCACTCCGAATCTGAATCCCTTAGTCGGTTTTTGCTGAATCGACCAAGTCACCATAAAATACCTAGAGATGAAGAGTACGGATACCTCAGCACCCAGAAAAAGATAAATTGGCAGACAACCTACTTTGCAATGGAATCTGCTACCAGCATCTTGAATTGTTACTAGCATTTGACAGGCCGGATAGCACAAACGGGCTTACTTCAATGAAGGTCCCCTTCACACACTCTGACAATATGCCCGCCACCGCACTTGCTATCCTCTCCACTATGTCATGGGCGTCCAGCAGCGATGGACTGGATGAAGTGCAGGATGGCGCGTGACACGCAACCCTCACAGTGACCGCGAAAATGGGGACAGTACCCCGGTTGTAGTAGGTGGGCACACTCGCGCACCACCCCGGGACGAATACAGGCAATTTTCGATGTATGCATGCGCCTTTTGCACGAGTTCTACTTTGTGGATTTGCAGTGCGTCGATGGTAAATGCTGGAGGTCCCATGCCAAAGTAGCGCCATACATCGCTGACCCAATCCAGCGTCACCCGGTTGCAAAACTAAGCTTTGGTATTCACGAAGGCCCCTGCGTTCACTTTGTCACACATCTTCAGCACCTCACTTCATGAACGCCGTGCTCAGGCTCTCCCTTAACCGCCCCCCCAAATCCCAATGCTGTATCCGCCAACATGCTTGAGAATTTCAGATGTTGTACGTACAACATGTGATACCGTATTCCGTTGCTTGTAACTGGTAGTGAGAGTTCGGTGCCCATATGGTTTTGGCAGGTGCAGAAAAAAACACAGTCCACACGTCCATTTGCGCGTCGGTCAGCAAGTAAATTCGTACTGTACGAGACAGTGCGCGATCGATCACAAAGTCCAGCGAGTAAGGTCGAATGCAAGGTCTCTATAGATGCGTTTGCTAGTGCGTACTGATGTATGCGGGTATACAGCACGATGCATTGCAAAAAGGATGTGTCGTGTGATGCGAATCAAGAAGCACACCAGCTTTTCAACATTACTCATCGTCGTGAATCTCGCTACCAATTTCAACACCAAGGCAAAGCTGCTGGAGCGCCAGCACTACCTCATTGTCGATTTCGCCAATTGTGCCAATATCAAACAGACTGAACCCACTCCGAATCGTGTGACGGACAGCGCGTCCCACGCCAGACGAATCCACTTGCATATCGTCGTTCGAGTTGGACGTGTGAGTCGGAATGCAGGCACCCCGTCGTGACCACAGGCTGGGAGGGTAGGTTCTCCACCCATCATCGTCGTAGTGCGCACTAGAAAGGCATGTTCAAGGAAAAATCTTCTTTTTGGTAGTCTGCGGTCGCGCTTGGCTGGACGCGAAGCAAGCAAACATTAATCGAGACCGCATAGTTTACCACAGCCGGCGCCCAATGTGCCGCAAAACCATCCCACAGAAGAAGAATTGGAGTGGCAGCGTCATTTCGAAAGGCAACGTGAAACCGAAATAATTCAATGAACAGGTCTGACGTCCACCATCCTGTACACGCAGCAAATACTCAAAAGTTAAAAACCGCGTCGGCATACCATGCGCAGCGCAGCAGGCACAGACAAATTGACTGACCTTTCGCTATGCCATAGAACTCCATTTCGCCCTGCAGCTCCTTTACTTCTCGCCACACACCTTTGCCGAAGCCATTGCGAAAGCGTACATTCTCTTCGTGTCGAGTATCGAGCTTTGGCCGCGGCGCCTTGAAGACAAAGGACGGCTTCATCTTCTCGCCGCTCGACGTGCCCAGAAGCATCATTGTGGCTCGTTCACAAATCTTCCCTGCACAGTGCACCCAAATCGTCCACGCGCCCTTTTGTAGATGGTTGTCTTGGGCAGAAACTCAAAGAACACAGCTGTTCGCAATGCCCACAAGCACCAAAACAAAACAATTCTCTTTCAGTATGGACACCGTCAAACGCGAGAAATTGGCTCCACGAAAAAAACAGACAGCAAACTCGCCAGTTTGATCTGCATTATGGACAGTAGTGACCCCAATCTCGTTCATTTGGCGGAGACGGTTGCTGCAAACTCGGCCGCAATGTCGTTGAGCCGGGGGGGAGAACTGGCCTCGCCGAGTTCGCGCGCATAGAGAGAGGTTGTGGGACTGAGAAACCCTTTCTGACACCACCACGTGGCCTCAAAGTCGTGCTGCACGCCACAAGCTGATACGATTTCCTTCGCCTTCTCTGTCAGCATCATGGTCGACACTGAAACGCCCTCGCTCCCAAGATCCTCGGTACACGGGACCACCTCTTCTTCGATGACCGGTGGGAGGGTTGCTGTGACCCTTGCGGTCGCAACTTCTTCTTTTTTTGCCCCCGCTCCGGTGCTACATGCTGTTTGGAGCTTTGCTCCGTCGCGCGGCCAGCCCCAAACCCGCTTTTGCGGTTGGCCTCTGCCTTGGCCGAGAGGAGAGGTAAGTAGTTGGCGACCGTGTGCGCGGTGTCCCCGCAGCGCTTAAAGTGCTCGACATCATCTAGCTTCTCGCGCGCTGTGAACGAGCGCCGCTTCCCCATCAGCGTCGTTGCCGTCAACAAAACGGCGTGCAAGGACGATTGCTCAAGCGAGTGTGAACGAAGGGAGTTTGAAATAAATGACTGGTCTTAGTTGTCGCGACAGAGACCAGCCATTTTGGCGTTATAACCGGCAAAGTCAACTGTTGTCAGAGCAACGGCTCTAGTTGGTTACTGTTGACCAGTCTGTAATAAGCGGCATGAGTTTCAAGCAACGGAATACGGTAACAGTAAATGAATCGAACACACATTTTTCGATACAAACTCAATCTCAAACCCGATTTTACGTGAAAACGGCAACATCAACGATTCTCTCCAAATGCACAGGGTTAGGTACCGCAGTGTGTCCTCTGGAAATTTTCCTGATCTTCACCAGAATCTCAGATGGTCTAGCGATCATGAAATTGTTTTCCGACATTTGACCATTCGGTGAACCTTCGCGCGACCACACCAAAATTAAAAGCTGATTTTCGGTATTTTTTTCTCGATTTTTGGAAAAAACCAAAATATTTTTGTGTCGCTGATAGAGGTCAGGATGGATACATGTCTGTCCTCGGAATACATCGCCCCAAAATGATTTTTGACAAGCGACATTCATGCCACATTTCTATTTTCTCCGTATAATCGGTCATAAATGGTATACTTTTGAGGAGGGTGTTG
>JAASGD010000928.1:0-14798 GCA_023334115.1 Globisporangium megalacanthum | reverse complement strand
TATGATTGAATGGCCACTTGTTTTTTTTTGTCGTGGCGTTCGTCGTGCTCATTATAGTTTATATTTATGATACCGGTATCTGCTTGACTTGATTTCTTCTCTATCAGATATTCCTGTGTCCCATTCGAATAGAAATTTGTACCAACAAGTTCCCCATTGCACCGATATTACCGGTTTTCGTTCTTACCGGTTACTACCGGTAATACGGGTAGTTAGAAAAATATACGGTATATCGCTCTTCAACCAGTAATTAGCGTAAATTACTACAAAATCGCGTTTTTATGGAAACAAGCCAACAAATTGACTAATTCACCTCAATATTGCAAAAAACGGATTGTTTTATTTTTATTTTTTTAGTATTTTTACAATAATGCCATATTTTAATGCTTTTAACTGTCTTTTCAATCAATTTGTTGGATTCTAAATACAATTTTGGTGGGTTACTATCACAAAAATAACAAACACTTTTCATAATTCAATGGCTTCATGTGGCTTATTTGTTGGCTTCCAAATTTTTACCGGCTCCTTTCCGAGAAGTGATCCGAGAAACGTTAAATTAATTTTAAACGTTTCTCGGAATCCTCTCGGACGCGAAAATGTACCTTTTTTTACAAGATTCGAGGTGCATATAATTTATATCAGTACTCTCTACATAAACATTTACTTAACACAAAAATTGCGTAACACAATATATAAATTGTGATAAAACAATATAAATTGTGATATCCTTCACAAAAAGAGTGCGTACTTTCAAACCACACGATCCACGTGTGCCACTCGCTGCTTCGACACAAAGCGGAAAATGAAAGCAGAAAACGTCGCGACAATAGCGCAAGTTGGTTGCAGCTGTGTGAAGTCTGCGCGCACAGCCGTGTCATCGTGTCGCGTGTGATGGACGTTAACCGCATCTTCTCGGCCGAGCAGATCGCGTGCCGTCCGACTTGCCGCTCGTCGTGAAGGACTGGCCAAAGGCCTTGATCCACGAGAGCTCCGACAACGTGCCCCGTCGTGATCCGCGAGAGGTTCCGCTACCAAATAAATTGTGAAGAGTGGCCTCGAGTGAGCACTTTATCTGTAAGTTTCCACAACCATAACGACGTTCAGCTGTGCATCGTTCGAGCTGGCCTTGTTCCTTGCGATGGGGACTGTAATCAAGGGCCAGCTCGGGATCAGTCCGACACGCCAGCTCCCACTCGTGCTCAACGCCCAATGAGGCACAGTGCATCCATACTGAAGTAGCTACAGAACGACTTGAGAGCTCTCGCAGACCACGAGAGCAAACAGACGCAAACATAACGTGACAACTAGCAGTTCTGTAGGTAGCAATCACTGCCACCCACACAGAGACGCGTGAAGTGGTCGACCGTCCTGTTTCCTGCCCTTCTCCTCCCTCTTCTTCTCCTTCTTCACTCGTTCCCTTCCTCAAACAGCTTCTCGCTCGAGTGGCCAAACTTGCCGTCAAAGAAGACGTCGGTCGGTGCGAGTCGCGGCGTCACCGAGTCCGTGCGGAGTTTCTCGGGCTGGGGGTACCCGCAGCACACAACGACTGGGACCGCGTACCGGTCCGGGATGTCGAGTGCGGCCTTGAGACGCGCGTCATCAAAGCCCTCCATGGCGCTCGTCGCAAGGCCGCTCGCTTCTGCAGCAAACAGGAACGTCGCAGCCGCGAACGCGGTTTGTTTAAACGCCCACGCGACCGTCGGGACGTTCGCAGGCACGGCCTGGAGCGGCGACACCGCAGTCGCAAGGAGCGACCGGAAGCCGCTCGCGAGGTGGCCTTCACCGGCAAAGAGCCGCATGTAATGCGGGAGGTTCTGGATTGCAGCGGTGGATTCCCCGTTCTTGTGCATCATCTGTTGAATGTGGGGCACACGGCGGCTCGGTTCTGAACGAGCCAACGTCCGTGTGAGTGAATGAGTCAGTTGCGGCGGTTACACAGTTGTCAGTACGCTTGAACGCACCGAGGTCAGCGGCAAAGACCGCGACGACTGGCGCTTCGGCGACGACGCGTGCGTTGCCAGCGAGCATCGCGTCTGCGAGCTTCGCGCGCTCGGCTTTGTCGCGCACGAGCACACAGGCGTACGGCTGCGTGTTGAAGCTCGTGGGTGCGCGCTGCGTAAGGCGCAGCACGTCTGCGAGCAGCGCGTCCGGCACTGGCGTGTCTGAGAAGAAGCGCACGGATCTGCGCTCGCCGATCGCCCGGTGCAGCAGTGCACGTGCGGCCTGCAGCTGCTCGTCGTCGCCTGTGGGGGACGCGACAGAGGACGAGAAGGAAGTGGATTTAGTGGCGGAGAAGGCGCTGGTCGTGCGCGCAGAGCGCTGGAGCATCGCTCGGAGCGCTGGTGACGTCGAGGAGGGCCGCATGGCTGGCAAAAGTGACAAGAATGGCACAACGTTTTTTTTGGCAAGTCTCTGTGATAGTGATGTAAGCAAGGGTGTCATTTTCGTTGTCAACAAAGCTTCACCAATCGAATCGCTCGTTTATTCTGGAACTTGGCGTCGAAGGAAGTGTCAACAATTCATTCCTTGGACGACGGGCGTGACGTCCACCACAGCTCAATTGACCAGCAGCACCAGGATGGCGGACCCCAACAAGTGGCTCGGGCTCATGAAGTGGAGCATGAAGTACTCGGACGGCACGGCGCCATCCGAGTTCAAAGAGATCAAGAAAGAAGACCGCGACTTTCTCGAGAAGGTGCTGAAAGAGGGTGTGATGGACGAGACCGAGCGCATGCGGCAGATCCTCCGGATCCTCCGGGGCGAACATCCGCTCGTCGTGTTTGCAAAAGACGACGACGACGTTGACGAGCGCGACGCTTTGAACCAGCAGCAGCTCGAAGAAGCGACGCCGGAAGAGCTCGCCGACTACAAAGACGCGCTCCTCGACGAGCTCCTCACACGCGTCGACCAGATCGACAATGCGATGAACTTTGTCAAAATGGACGGGCTCGTCGTGCTGCGTGACGTGATGACGCAGCAGCCGGACCGTGCGTCCGCACGCGCACTGGCAGCAGAAGTCGCGTCGGTCGTTGTCCAGAACAACCCATTCAGCCAGAGCGCAGCGGTCGAGAGCGGCCTCGTGGACGTGCTCTGTACGCTCGCTCAGGACGCAGACGCGACGTGCCGGGCGAAAGCGCTGCTCGCGCTCTCGTGTCTCGTGCGCCACCACGCAGCTGCAGAAGCGCGCTTCTTGTCACGTGACTGTAACGGTCTCGACCTCCTGGAACGCTTCTTAACGGCCACCGACGACCTCCGGCTCCAGCGGAAAGCGCTCTTCTTTGCACGCTACTTGGTGCGCAGTTCAAGCGACACGGCGCAGGCCGTGCTAGCGAGCGGGTTCCTCGTCCGCGCCGCCGCGTCGCTGCTCGCGCACAACGACATTGACTTGAGCGAGAACAGCTTGGAAGCACTCACGGAGTTTGCGGCGTTGGGGTCGGCGTTCACTGCCGCGTGCAAGCAGCCAGAGCACGCGCTCGTCATGAAGCTCTCGGCGCGCATTGACGCGATTGACGCGCTGGACGACGACGAGAAAGCGTTCCACCGCGAAGTCCAGCAGCTCGCGCGGAATCTGCGGACGATCTTGAGTGCGTGAGAGTGGTTGTACCACTCGAAGTGGTACACCCGGACCTTGAAATGAATGCACTGTAGGTAAGTTTTTACTTTGAACACTGTAGGTGGGAATGAAGTTTACCGGAAGCTTTCGCATTCTATTTTTTTTATTGCTTGCGGGTGAAATACGTGCGCTGGAGCTTCTGTGCCACGTACTGGACCGTTTTGACTGCGCCGGCCGTCGCGATGCCTTTGATGCTCTGCGTGCGGCTGTAGCGGTTCACAATCGACGCGACTGCACGCTGGACGCGCTTCTTCGCAGCTGTACGGTCTGTGAGACCGTCGCCTGGGACCGCCCCACTCTGGTGTCGCATGCGAGCAACGACAGTGGCCGGGAGCCCGTCGAGCAGCTCCTGGTGCGCGACTCGGTCGAGCGTCTTGGCGACCAGTGTGCCGCTGTCGGCAAGCGACCGGTCCACGTATGGCGAGTTCTGCACCAGAGGGAGCGGGTGGGCGTTAAGTACGATACTGCTGGGCGGTAAGTACGGTACCTAGCATTTCGGGACAAAACGAACCTTGATCTGAGTCGTGTAGAGCGCCCGGAACGCGGCGACGTTGCCAGCGACGATGTTGCGCACTTTCTTGGGGTTCTCTCCAAACGTCATGCGGAAGTCTCCAAGGTACGAGATCCCAGCGATTCGCTATGGGCGCAAGACCAGCGAGGAGGTTCTGAGGTTCGCACGTGTCGGATTACGCAAACAGCACAAGTGCGGACGTCCGCACGCACCATGAACAAGTCGGTCTCGGAGAACTTCTCAGGGAGGCACAGTAGCGCGTAGTGCAGTGCGTGCCGAAGGTTCGCAGACGCGGCCATGCGGATCTGCTCATTCGTAGACAAAATGTGCACCTGGTCGCATGCGTCCATTGAATTGCACACAAAGCGAACTTAACGTCAGCTCGGATGACGTCATCACACACGTCCAGGATCAATCTCCTCCCGCACGCACCGGCTTGTGCATGCGGCCACTCAAATAGAGCGTGCGCCAGTCGCGCAGGTCGGCGCACAGCGTCTGGACGCTCACGACTCCGTACTTGATCATGCGCGCACCAAACGTAGGGCTCTGTAGCGGCACGAGCGTGTTGTAGTACACGCCAGCGCCATAGTTTTCCTACCCACGCATTCATTCATTCATATCCACACACCAGCGAGCGCACAGTTACGCACTGCAGCACTAGGCAAACACACACAAGCACACAAACACACATACCTGAAAGTCAGCGAGGCCACGCGCGCCGAGCAGCCGGAGGAACGAGTAGTGGCTGGCGTTGCGCTCGAGGTTGGCGGCGTGCCACGCCATGGGGTCGTCCACTGCAAAGACGAGGTCGAGCAGCGACGAGCTGGCGTCGTGGTCTGTCTGCGCAAACACCCCCGAGCCGTACGCCATCGAGAACGCCACGGCCGGGAACGCCTCCCGCAGCGCACACTCGAGCGCCTCCGCCTGCGCCATTCGGCTCTCACCAAATCCGAAAAATAAATGACAAAACCTGCAGTCCAACCTGATAAATTTCGCGGCATTCCAACAATTCCAATTCCAATATTCTTCAATGATGGCTCGGACGACGAGCGGCTTCGAGTGCTCGCCGCGGCGGCTGCGGCAGCTGCTCCTGAGCGTGGCGCTGGCTGCACTCGCGGTGCTCAGCACCGAGTGTTCCGCACTCGGACACACGACGAGCGTCGGCGATCCGGAGCGACGCGAACTGGCGGCGGCAGCAGGCAGCGGCTCGAGCGACAGCGCGTGTCCGAACGTCACGACACTGGCGGCCACGACAGCGACCACTGCCCGCATCACGAGCGGACGCAGCGAGTGCCGCAGCGAGACGCTCGCAAGCACGAACGACGGCGACCGCGTGGCTCTCGACGTGCAGAGTCGAGGCATCGAGGCGCTCGCGACCGTCCCAGCGGACGTGCAGCTCCTGTACGTCAGTGGTTTTATTTCATTTCATTTCGTTTTGAGTGGGTACATACTGACGTCCGGTATTAAATTACTGCACATGATTACTGTAGGTGGCTGCGGAACAACAGCCTCCAGTCGCTCAACGCAGTCGCGTTCCCAAAGACGCTCGAGACGCTGTAAGTTCGTTCGCCTACTGTCGCTTGCTTGTGTCGTACTTAGTACGACTGGGAGTGAAGAGAGGCCACTGACGGAACGTTGGCTTGGCTTGTGGCTGGTGGAAGTGACGTGAGCAGCAATGCGCTTCTGACGCTGGCGAACGTGACGTTTCCAGCCAGTCTCCTGCTTTTGTACGGCGTCTCTTGTGTGGTTGGTCCACTACTGTATGAGCACCGCTGTGTGGGCCTCCAGTTGACTGTCTGTCTTCTCTTGTCTGCTTCGTTCCTTCCCTAGGAACGTATCACGCAATCCGATTGCGTCGCTCCGTACTGCGCAGCTGCCTGCGCGTCTCGTGCAGCTGTACGTCACGTATTCGTCCGACGAATCAGTTGGTGCTAGTGGATTTCTGATTCTGATTCTGGTTCTGATTCTGCGTTCCCACAGCGACGCGACCCGCACGAAGCTCACCGTGCTGGCAAACCTGTCGTTCCCAGACGCAATCGAGCGGCTCAACCTATCAGGCAACGCAATCGTGCGGATCACGGGTGTCGCATTCCCAGCGTCGCTTACGCACCTCAGTCTCAACGCGCTGGCGCCGATTGTCGGCACCGACGCGACGCTCACGAGCCAAGAGAGCGTACTGGAGGAGTTTGAGGTCCGACAGACCGACGCGACGCTCTTTGCGACGCTCAAGACCGCGAATTTCGACGTTGCACCGACCACAACGACAGCGCGGGCCACGTGCTCCGACACGCGCGCGAAGCGTGTGTACGTGCGCGACACGATGCTGTGCGTGCTCTCAGACGACGTGTTTACGGCCAAGTACGGCGACGCGTCGTCGACCAGCAACGGCGTCGGTGCGACCGACAGCGGCAGCACGACTGGCGCGACCGCACAGCCGCTCGCGCCAGTCGACGAGAGTTTCGACCAGAGCCGCTCGTGGTTCTTGCTGGTCGGTGCGCTTACGCTCAGCGGCTTTGTCGTGTGCTTCTTTGGGGCCGCGCTCTGTCGCGTCGGCGGCCGTGGCCTTGGCGTTCGGACGACGACGACGACTGATGCGACAAAGCCACCGCACACGCACCAGCAGCAAGAGCTCTTGCGTCGCGAGCAGCACGACGAGCGACCTGACGACAACGCCGACAGCGACGGCGACGACGTCGAACCAGAGAGCAGAGCGGTCGTGTAGTAGTCGTGTGTGACGACAGTTCAGTATGGCTGTCAAACTGGCGAGCCGATTGGGTTTGACCCAGCGAGAGATTTGCTCAGGACTCGACGTATCAGCGTAACTCTCTCGCGTTTTGCCATCGCCGTTGCTGTCGGCGTTGGCTTCTGACGCCGCAAGTGGGGGTCGACTGTGTCGAAAAGAGATGATGATGATTGGTCCGGTCGACAGGCGAGTACGCTCAATCGCCACACGGTTCCCCAGGTACGCAGTTACTGTACTTGCGCTTCGTGGCGTTCTTCACGCACTACGCGACACTGTTGCTGGTCGTGCTGCTTGATATAGTCGCCCCACGCGTGGCCGTGCAGACTCTGTTCGCGGTGGCCTTCCTGGAACTCTGGGTGGTCGCGTCCGTCGACACGACACAATGCGTTGCGGCAGTATCGCTGCTCGCCTCGACGTACGCGACGCGGCGACAGTCACGACATTCAATGCGTACTGCTGTCGCGCGTGCAGCACACAGCTGAGTGGTGCGGATGAGACCCCGAGCCGGCTCACGACGCTCATGGCGCTCGTTGGACGCGTCAAGAACAGCCCCAAGCGACTGCCGACAGGAATGACATCGCGGTAGTGACAACGACATCGACAGAACAGCGACGGCGACAGCGACAGAACAGCGACAGCGACAGCGACAGCGACAGCGACAGCTGAGCTGGTGGTGAACACCTTCTGCGTCTGGCAGCACGTGCTCGTGGTGAAGACGGCGGTCTCTAGCGCCGTGATATAGCGTTCATCGCGAGTAGCAACACGACGCCACCGCCGACGCTTGGTACGGTGCTGCTGGCACAACAAGATTGCTCAGCACTCGGGAGTTTGAGATACCGTCGCCGTCGCCAGCGTTGAGACAACGTCCAGCAACGCACCCGCCAAGTTGGCGCACTTTGTCGACGCGGCTCACTGCGGGGCGCGGGAATATCGTCGTTCCTATGGTGCTGGTACTGGCTTGAGGCCCCAATCACTTTCAAGCAACGAGTCGACCCCATAGCGCTGGACGAGGTCAAGTACGCGCTCGCAACCTCTGCCTCGCCTTCATCTCATCTCGACGAGCCACAGCCTTCCCCGTTGTCAAGTTCGCGCGGCCGAGTGAAAGTCACGTCGACATAACGGCAGTGAAGAGTAAGCGTCAGGGAGGCTTGTCATCGTAGTGTAGTGTGGTCCTTGGTAGCAGCCAGCGCGTTTCAAGCACCGCCATTGAGCAGCAGTTCTGGACGGAGAGGGTTCTCGAGCAGGTCCTGACATGCGTCGAGTTCGTTCGACTGCCCCCTACCTCCCAAAGACGAGCGAGTGAGTGAGCTTCCACAGGCTACCGAGCTCTCTTGGATCGTTTCCATGTGTTCGTTCCTCCTACTTACTGGTAGTTGGACTGTCGCGCAGTCTGCGGCCGGTGGTGGCGGTCAAGTCCACTCGCATTCGCTGGCGCCGCTCCGTGTCGTCTGATACCTGGTACCATGAACCGACTGCCGCCTTGATCACAGCTGGACGGCCGACGATTGCTGCCGCTGCCACTGTTGCTGCCCAGCTGGGAGAGATTCAGGCGCAGCCCACTCATCGCCGCCATCGGAGCTACCGAACCGATACCCATTGTCGCACTCAACAGCAGCTCCCACCGCGAGACTCCGAGACGGGTCCAGAGCGACGGATTGTCGGCTGCTCGGTGCCATCGGTACGACGTCTGCGACGTGAGGCAGAGACTCTTGAGGTCCAGGAACGACAGCACGTGCTCTCGCAGCATTTGGCTAATGTGTCGCTCGCCACTGGCACTAGCACTGTCGGCGATGGGCAATGGCCGCTTCGAGTCGTCGGCTGGTGTCGATCGGAGCGTGTAGAGCCGCTGAGCGTCCTCCTTGCCGACAGTGAACTCGATCTGCGTCTTCTCGTGCGTCGCTTCATCCTCTGCGACGTCACCGAAGCGGTTCTTGATCGACAGGTTGCACTCTCGTCGGATGAGTAGGCGTGCGACTCGGACGTGGTTCTTGCGTGCGGCGTAGAAGAGCGGGGTCTCGTCGTCGCGGTTGAGTGCGTTCACGTCTGCGCCTCGGTCCAGAAGACACTCGGCGCTCAGTGTGTGGCCGTTGTAGGCGGCCAGATGCAGCGGCGTCTCCAATAGGTCGTTCCGCGTGTCGACGCTCCACCCAAAGTCCAGCAGCAGCTGGAGCACGTCGAGGTGGCCGCGAGTGGCTGCGTAGTGCAGTGGCGAGTAGCCATCCTGGTTTCGACTCGTCGGAACACGAGAGTCAGTCACACGAGCGACAAGATGTCGGCGTCGCAACAAGAGCGACAGTGAGCCAACGCACCATTCCTCTGCAGCGGTCTCTATCGAGCTGCTGGTGCAGCAACAAGTACGCCGCGTGCCTGTGGCCTTTCTCGCTCGCGATCAGGAGCTGCTGGCTCAGCTTGGCTTGCTCCGACCGCAGCATCGTGGTGAGCTGCAGTGTCGTGTCGACCACAGTGCGTTCGCGTGTCGTCGGTGCCGCGCTGGCTGCTACGATCGGCGCGTTTTGCGTGGCTTGAGCGACTGTGCAGCTGTTGCGTCTGCGGCTGCACTTACTATTGTCAATGTCATCGCTGTCGGTCAACTCGGGGAGCTCTGGTGCCGCTTTCCGATTGCTGCGAACGAGCGCCACGGGAGACTGAAGCTTCGTTCGCTTCTTCTCGAGCGTGTCGCTGCGAATAATCGCGATGCGAACGCTGCCACAGGAGGTCGCTGGTCGCGCGTGTGGCACGTCCAGCGTCATTCCTGCTCCGAGCGATGCGTCGTGGAGCTCCGAAGCTGCGGTGGTGGCAGTGCGCAGCTTCAGTGTAAGCGAGCGGCTGCAGTGACTGGCTAATTATGATCGAGAACCAGAACGTCGATCTCACCAAACTTGAGTGCAACTTTGTGATTGTCGCCGAGCACCCGATACTGGCTGGTACTGGAGGGCCCTGTCGATGTGTTTGGGTCGCGTTGGTCTCGGAGGGTTGCGAAAGACTCAAGGCAGGCTGTCAGTTTCTCGTCACAGAGTGACCGATGTGAGGTCTTTGGATCTCAAGACCCCATCGCTTGCAAACCCGAACAGGCGAAGGTGTCGAGACGGCCGTGACGCCATCAGGACGCAAAGGTTCCCAAGATTAGTGTTGTTCACAGCGAGACATCCCGAGCGCAGACCTGCACTCCTCGTTCAGCCAGTAATGATAAAAGCCAGGTATCTCCCTGGTTTTTATCGCTACCAATCGCTTCTCGATCGCTCCCCACCGCTCACATTCACACGCAATTGCGCTCATAGTTTCGCCGCTCGCCTGTCGTCCGCTCTCGCTTCCACGCTACTCTTAGCACGCACGTGGTCACGATGCCGCCGCGCGTGAATGTCAACATGAACCAGACGTACCGCGAGGTCGTGGGGCGCTTCGTCGGTGCGCCGCAGGAGCTCTCGCACAAGCAAACGGTCACGCGCCTCTACCGCCAGTCGCTCAAGACGCTCGACAGCTGGATCATCGACCGACGCCTCTGGAACGAAGAGGCCACGAAGATCCGCGCCGAGTTCGACCAGAACCGCTCGCTCGCAACGGACTCGGGGTGCGTACGTAGGACGTTAGCGTGGGAGGGGGAGGACGGGAAGGACTGATGATCGTTCCGGTGGTCTGGCTGGTGGTATGTGGGCAGCCTCGCGAAGCGCCTCGTGCGGGAAGCGCAGGAGAAGATCGAGCACTACACGCACCCAGACAGATACGTCCTGAACCACATGCCTGGCGGCTCCCGCTTCATGCGCAACGCCCCAATCCCGCTCGATGTACGTCTGTGTGTGGGTGGGTCGAGAGGTGCAATGTGGAACAATGTGTGGAACACTATGTGGGAACATGTGTGTGACACTGTGTGAATGAAATGGTGGCTCAGGTGTGCTTCCCGGACGGTGTCATCCCTGACGACGTGGAGGTGTCGCCGCTCGAGGCGATCAACATTGACATGACGCCGCTGCCCGCGAAGAAGACGGTGTTTGTGGACTTTTACAAGAAGGGGTACGACTAAAGCGACCAGTTGGAGTGAAGAGGGCGTGTGGTGCTAGCCAGAAGCGAAGCGAAGAGACGGTGTGGCTGAAGGACCACCACCCGCCCCACACTCTACAGTACAGTGGTGTACCTCCATCCACGAGCAGCAGCTCCACTTGTGATACGAATGAAAACGCGACTCCCAGCGGTGGGACGACTCCCGTTTCCCTCTTATCGCACACCTCCAGTGTCGTCGTCACGTGTTTGATTGGCATTCGACAGCAATTATTATTGCCATTATTATTGTTGAGTGGCTGGCTGCCTGCTCTCGCTACGACAGGTCGAGCTGGCCGCAGATTTTGGACTTGGTGATCGCAGTGTTGAGCCCAAAGTCGCGGTACCGGAAGCCGTTGAACGACGTCGTGAACGAGTTCGGCCGCCCCAAGCGCTCCATCGTCTCGACCCGAAGCGACAGCTGCGCTTTCTCGGCCCCAACCTCGCGGGTGCTGCAACGTAGTAAGTACACAGGCAAGCAGACAGGCAGCTGAGTCACTGCAATGCTAGCTTGGCTAGACACAGGAGGTTAGGAACCCAAACGAACCTGGTGGCGTAGAGCGGGTGCTCAGCGCGTGGGTCCGAGATAGCGCGGGTGTCGATCGGCGGCGGGAGCACGTCTTCCGGTGACAGTGCACAGTCGTACGGCGACACGACATCCACAGCGCGCACTGTGACGAGCCCTTTCTCCTCCACCTCTGCTCCGTTCCGAGCGATACGATAAACGTGAGACGGACTCCTCCTCCTTTCTTTCAACGAACGAACGCCCCATGCTCGCTAGACTACAGTAGCAACACAGTGGTCTGATCGCACCTCGTCGGAGCGTGCGTTTGTCCATGCGCTGACTGAGTTTCGAGCGCTCGTGCGTGTTGCTGTCGCCAAGCTGGCGACTTGTGGTCTGGTACATAAAGTCCGTGACTGAGTAGTTCGCTGGCGTTTGGTTGTTGCTACTCGCAGCCTCGAAGCGCGCGCTCGGCAGCCGGGGGGCGTCGAACGCGACTTTTTCCGTGAGGTTGATGCCGACAATGCCAGAGCTCGTCGTCATGAACGGGTTCGACGTGCGCCGCGTATGGTGGATCGACGAGCCGCGGGAGACCATCGTCGCGTGCGAGTCTCTTCCGTTGTGTCAGGCAGATGGAGGCTCCGACTTGCTCTGAGCACCTGTGGGCCTTCCATCCTCAGAGCTGTGGGCTCGAGTTCCATCTCGAGCGGCGAGCTTGTGAGCTTGAGCGGAGTGCGTGTTGTCGATCTGGGCACACCAAAGATCGCGCCCAGATTGATACGCGAGGTCCCTCCTTTTATAGTGCATTTCTGACCACCACGACCCAAACAGAATTCGGCGCAAATGGATGTGGTCTTGTGGCTGAAGCTGCTCTGGGTGGCGCTCACCGCTGGCTCGGTCGCGATGCCCCACAGCGCGTTCTTGCAGGCGATCGCAACGACCGGGAAAGTGCGGTCGACCGTGGGCATTGCGCGGCTCCCAGGCGCCTCGCTGCTCTCGCTCGAGGTGCCCGCCACTCGATGATGATTGTTTTGGCTCCACACCAAAAGCTCTCTCGAGTCCATTTCGTCGCATTTCAGTCTCACATGTGGCGGACTGGCTGTATGTGCTACTTACTACCACTCGCAGGTCCCCAAGACCACATGGACGCTCTTCTACCTCGTGGGCACTTTTGTGAACGCGCTGCTGCTGCTGCTCGCCGTCGCCGCGCATGAGAACCCACTGCTTCAGACCGTCCTACGAGCGCTGCAGTCGCGCGAACAGGCGGATGAAGACGTGCTGCTCGTCGTGAACCCGCACGCCGTGGCGTTCGTGAGCTTCTTTCTGCTGCAGACAACGCGCCGGTTCCTCGAGTCGCTCCTCATCACGGAGTTTGGCGACGCCAAGATGCACATTGGCGGTGCGATCAGTGATGACGTAACGGAACGTATCTGGATCACGATGGCGTGACGCATATACTGACTAAAATGATTGCGTGCAGCGCTCGTGCTCGGCTGCGTCCACTACGTCGGCGTCGGTGTGTCTATGCTCGCCGACGCGGACGCCGTATCGCACGTGGCCCAAGACGCGCTCTGGCGCCGCGTTATCGTCGCGCTCGGTGTCGTGCTCTTTGTGGTCGCGAGCTACCACCAGTTTGTGTGCAACCTCCTGCTCGCGCGGCTCAAGCGGCAGAACCGCATGCAGCACGTGGTTCCGCACGGCGACTGGTTCAACGTCGTGCGCTCGCCGCTCTTTACCTGCGAAGTGCTCATCTACGTTGCGCTCGCACTCGTCGCAGGCGGCACGAACGGGAGCCTCTACTTTATACTCGTGTGGGTGCTCGCGAACCAAGCGGCGGCAGCGCAGCTCAGCTCCGACTGGTACGACCGCAAGTTCCGCGCGGAACAGCGCCGCGCTTTTCCGCGCTGGAAGCTTGTGCCGCGCGTTTGGTAGGAGGAAATGGACTGAACACTGGAGAGATCTTTCAGTCTGGAGGTTGGCTGCCAGTTTCTTTTCATGTTGAAGTTACCGTGCTACTGGATGGAGAGGAGGAGTACAGTACGTTGTGGAAAAGGAAAGCGGCAGACAAACACTCTGGCTTGCTCCAGACCACTCAGTCAGTGTTCCTGTTGCTCGCTCCGCAGTGGTACGTGGTGCTGTTGCCTACTCAGTCTTGCGCTTCTTCGCGGACTGGGCCGCGTCCGAGTTGCTGCCTTCATCGCCGCTCGCCTCCTCCTGTTCGCTACTGCTGCCTCCGTCCGCCTTCTCGTCCTCATCCTCTTCCTCGTGCTTCCGCTTGTTCGATGCCGCTTCAACCGGTTCCGCTGGGTCCTCGGCCTCGTCCTCCTCATCGCTCCCATTGTCGATCTTGCGCTCCTCCTCCTCCGTTGCCCACACGCCACTCGCGCCGCCGCTTCCGCTCGCAGCCGCTGCCGCAGCGCGCTTCTCCCGCGCAATTTGGATGCGTGCAAGGTACTGACCGTACTTGTTGCCAAAAATGTTGTGGTACCCGCCCGGTCCGGACGCGCAGCCGCGGCAGCCAGCGTGCTTCTCCTGCACGACCTGGTCGTCCGAGAGCTGCTGGCGCGGCACGCGGCAAATGCTCACAGTACCGTAATTGTAGTTCTTTGGGTTGATTGCAAACGTCGAGCAGAGCCGCTCGTAGCCGGGTTTCTTCCACTTGGCGATCAGACTCGCATCCACGAGCTTGGCGCGCACGCAGTAGTCGTACACGTCGCGCGAAATGCGATGGTACGTGTGAAACAGGTCGTACACGTAGCGACTGCGCTGCCAGTTGAGCTGGTGCACGGGCCAGAGCGCCTCGCACTGCCGCTTGCCCTCGTGTGGCTCGTTCATCTTCTCGCGCAGCTCGCGCTCAAGCGCCTCCATCACGGGCGCAATGTACTCGTACCCAGGCGGCGCACGCGCCTTCTTGCTCCACTTGGACATCGTTCACTTGCTTTCAGTATGTGTCAAATGGGCGGCACAACACAAAAGCAGAGTGAAGGTCGTGAACGACTTGGTCGGAAAAATTAGAGCGAAATAAAGGATTTCGTTCTGCTGGCAATTCATTTTTTTGGTTGGCACCAACCAATTTCTTTACAAACCTTGCATAAATATCTCAATTTTGCATTTATTTTGACGCGCTTTTGTAGATCTGTTCGTCTATTCAAGGCGGTTTAGGCGATGTGATCAGAATTGCGTAATTCGCTCACGAAAGAGTCACAACAAATATTCGCTGACATATTCTAGTGACAAAAAGACGGAATGAAAAGCATACAGTGCGCGCCAAAAAGTAAGGGACAGCTCCAAAAACATTTGGGAAATAGACTCACTTTTTCAAAAGTGTGTCTCCAAACGAGCTTTCTCACATCTGATAGAGCACAATGAGAGCTTTCTACTGGTGAAATCTGAGCTC
>JAASGD010000927.1:0-14822 GCA_023334115.1 Globisporangium megalacanthum | reverse complement strand
TGCACGCCCTGCTTCACGAGCTCCTCCATCCGGCTTCGACCACTGGTGTAGATCTCAAACAGTGGCGGCTGCGGACGCGCGTCTCCGCTGGACGGCGGCAGCCTGGCCGCATTAGTACTGGCAGTCGTCCCAGTGCCAGCACGACGGTCAGCAAGGAGACACTCCCACGAGAGTGAGTTCTGGACGATCGCGCGCGCTTCGTCGACCCGCACCTCCCTTCCAACCACGAAATATCAAAAACCACCCACACGAAGTAAGTTTGCGACGCTGAAAAACCATGGAAGAGTTGCTAGCTTGCTACTCACCGCGTGAAGGACGCGCTGAGCCGTTGCTCGTGGAACTGCGTCAGCTGCTGGAGGAACTGCTTGCGCGCAGCAGCTAGGAACTCGTGCAGCAACTGCATCTTGACACTGGAGATGACAACCACCATCAGTCACAATCACAGTCACTTTCGACCACCAATATGCTGTTCACACCACTCGCCAACGGTACTAACCTCCTTGCGACTCGGACGACGTGATATGCGTTCTGCTGCAGCCGTTGGATCTCGATCGGAGTGAGCACCTGCTGCATAGAAGTGAGTCGTTCGTCCATGTGCTCGATGTGGAGCATCGCGGCGGTGCTATGGTGGTTATTGGTGCTCTTGTGGAAGAAGCCTCCTGTTGGCTCCACCCGTTGCGGTGCGCTGTTGTTGTTCAACGGACCGACAGCGCCGCTGACAGTGGAGGGGCGTTGTGACGACTGCCGCTTGAGCAGCTTGCGGCTGTGCAGCATCGCCGTCCACTCGGCTTCTTTCTCCTCTGTCGGGAGGAACCGCTCGTGCTGCTGGCGCTCGCTGCGTTGTCGCTCGTGGTCGACACGGTCCCACAGCAGCGACAGCGCGTGTAGGCGCGCTCGCGTGCACGCGACAAAGGCTCTGCGCAGTCCCGTCGTCAGCAATGCTGGTACTCATCAGCGCAACCTTTTCAATTCAAAAACCACAAAACCACAACCACGCGCCACGTACTTGCTGAGCCGCTGCGACGAAATCACTTTGTTCCGCCACTGGACCATCAAGTGGTTAAAGTTGCGCATCTCGCGACTGCCGCTGAACTGGTCGACCATGAAGCGCTGCAGGACGCTCGCACAGCGCGCCCGGCGCCGGCAGCGCACGTTAAAGAGCAGTCGCCAGAGACAGCGACGCAGCCACGTATAAATGATGACAGTGTGTTTGGATGCGTGGCGCCACTTCCACTTGCGCCACCCGCGCTGGATCGTGCCGGCAGCGTGGTTTTTGAGCGTTGCGACGAGCACGAGCTGCTTCGTGCGCACGAACGCGGTGTCCCATGCAGCTGTGACGCGCGCGAACGCGACGGTGGTGAGCCACAGTTTGCGACGCCGGTACCCGACGCTCCGGGCGAGCTCGTCGGCGGTCAGCGGTCGCTTCTTGGCGACACCTCGCTGCTGGTACTGGATCAGGTGCGCTTCCCGTCGCAGCTCCTCCTGTCGGACGAGCAGCTCGCGCTGCCGGCGAGTGCGCTCCATTCGTTCGTCGGCTTGCTTCTTTCTAGTGCAAGCATGAGACAAGAAGTGTATGTGGGCGACCTGGAGAGCGAGCGGTTGGGCGTATGTCAGGTTAGCTATAACCTCGTCCAGCACCGCACCTTTCCTCGAGCGTGACTGGAAGCCGCGGACTCGCCACTCGCTGCCGGTTCTCACGGGCGTTCTACAGTGCACGCAGCAGCAGCGTGAGATCGGACGGCCACGAAGCAAGAGCAGTACAGTACATCAGCTACACGCACGAGTCGCTGCGCTTTCTGGTGCTTGCGAACGTTGCGCTGGGAGAGAACCACCGTGTGCCACGTTTGTGAGCGACTCCGCCCCACCCCTTCTATGCGTGAAGAGCTACAATTCGATCCGGCGCGAGCTCAATCGAGCACCACTCGCGTACCGCGAACGTTTCCCAGAGACTCGGGTCTGAGCGCAGCTCATTGAGCACACGCGTGAGCCTGTGTCCAGACCACATGGACACAAGAGAGCGAGTAGAGTCAGCCAGTGACTCACGACAGGGGACAACAGGAAGATGAGACGGAGAGACGCACCGGTCCTCTGCTCGTGGAGATGCGACGTGTCGCGGTGTCCCCGGCGCGGATGACGCGCCAGTCGGGAGAGCAGCGCCAGTCTGGAACGGGCTCGTGTGCGGTCTCTTCGCTGGCGACCGCGCGGTTTGCGGACCTCTCGGGCTCGCAGGACTCGACCAGCGACTCCGACTGGCAGGGCGATCCCCAGTCAACGAAGCGTGGGTGGAGTCTCGCGCTGTCTTGGGCTGCAATGAGAGCGGCGGCAGCGACGCCAGCGCCCTGGCACTACCGTAGCGAATGATGATTCGTGGAAGAACTGTCAGTCGTTCGTTGGCTCGAAGCAAGGGACCAGAGGGACCAGAGAGACCAGGGAACTTCAGGGCCCTACAGTGAGTCGTGTGCGTCTGTGTCTGCGTCATCGTCGGTGCCGGTCACTGCCTCCCAGTCCCCCGAGTTGAACTTTGTCGCCCTACCGTTCCCACCAAGCAGCCAGAGATGATCAGTGTGTCAGTGAGCACTCGTCGAGTGGTCACGTCCAGGACTCTATCAGCAGTCAGTCAAGCTGCTCGCTCGAACGCACGTGGACCAGGACGACGGGAGCACCGACTGGCGAATGTACTCGACAATGTGCTCTCGAGGCAGTCCCCAGAGAAAGAGCGGCGACGACGCGCTCTCGTCTCCGTCCAGCCCGCCAGCATCCGCACTGCGTTCGCACTCGAGCGGGTGCCACCGCAGCACTTTCGTGCGGTTGATGCGGCCGTTCTGCTCCCGATGCGCCTGCTTCGAGACGTCCCCAAAGTGTTCGCGCCACTGCGTCTCGAGGCTCTTGGCGGGCTGATCGTGGCCGGAGGAGGCGACGCAGCTGCTGGGATCAGTGGCAGCTGGGCTCAAGTCTCGTAGTCGAGGGGACTGCGGCGTTGCTGTTGAGGGGGAACTTTCGTTCCCAGTCTTCCAGCGACGCTTTGAGTCTGCTGGTGGCGATGGACCAGCGATTGCGACTGTGACAGCAGACGAGGACGTCAGTCGACGTCGGGGTGACACTAGCGCTCGTCGCGGCGACGTTGGTCGCGGTGCTCCGACGTCCACCGCCTGCGCGTATCGCGGCACCGGAGTGGACGCAGAGGCCCGCGCTGGCAGCTGGAGAACCGTGGCTTTGGCCAGGTCGGCGTTCTCAATCTGCTTGGCCATCCATCCTTCCAGGCGCTCGCGCTGCATTGGCGCTCCAGCTGGCCCTGATGGCCGTCCAGACAGGGAGACTGCTTCTTTCGGTGCCTTGTGTCGATGTTACCACTCGTGGTGGAGTGAGTCAGTGGTTTCGCTATTCTTACAACGCACGAAACGCTTCACTTCAAATGAAATGGCTCACCAGCTAACTGCCAGTAGCTCCACTGTACTGTACTTCTTGTTTGTTCGTCATCGAAACAGTGTGAGGAGGTGACGAAATGGAATAAGTGAGGGAGTCGTTAATGTCTAAGATGGTCGACGGGCGAACGGAGATGGGAGATGGGAACACAAGTCCGAGTCGGAAGCGCCATCGGGAACGCGAGGAGCGGTCGTCGGTGGTGCTTTATTCCAGCCCCATGTTCACCTCGCCGTTAAAGATGGCGGCGGCAGCTGCAAAGCGGTCGGCCTGGTGCTGCTGCAGCTCCGTCATGGTCATCAGGAACGACGGCTCCTGCTGGTACTTCATCATGCCCGCCTGCAGCACCTCGCGCGAGAGCCCATGCTTCGCGTGGATCTCCGACGACAACGTCTCGGCGCGCTTCACATATCTAGAGACAGACGGGGCTCAGAACACACTTCCATCCCCCCATTCACAGCGACAAGAGACGACGCACCTCTGGTTGATCTCCTCCTCCTTGTTCCCCACGTCAAGCTCCTTCACCTCGAGGCAGACTTCCTCCATCGCCACGTTCAGCGACTCCATCGTCTCTTGCATGATCGCAATGAACTTGGCGAGCGTGAGGTCGGCCGGGACCTCGACGTCGCTCACGCTGCCACCCGTCATGACGCGGTAGAGCTCTTGGAGCCGCGCGACCGCGCTCGCCACGTCCTTGTCCTCTTCCTCTTCAAAGTACTCGGTCGCGAGCTTCACTTCGTCCTCCGTGGTCTGGAACTTGGCGTACACCTGGCTCTCAATCGCCTTCATGGCCTCTTCGAACTGGCCCATAAGGTAGCTCGCAAGCTGGTCTTCGGGCAGCGAGCGGCCGTTCTGATTCGATTCCTGGCGGATCTTGGCCTCCAGTTTCGCCAGTTGCATCTACAACACGCGTCCAATCCGCATGAGCGACGCTGCAGCCATTGCTAGCGTTATAATCAATAGGTGCAGCCAGCCGACGCACCACAACTTGACCCATCTGCGAGCAGATGGTCTCGAGGATGCTGAGGAGCTGCTCCTTGTGGAGGTTCGGGACCTCGCGCACGTCATCGTCGGCGTTGCTTTCGCTGCGCTTTCCCTGTTCAAAGCAGTTGAGACGCTTAGGAAACCACCACACGAACACAACGACGACACCAGCGCGCAATGCGAGTGCGAGAGAGACGCACGCACCTTCTTCCCAGACGAACGCAGCGCAAAGAAGAGGATGGCGGCTGCCAGCGCAGACACGGCGCCGATGACGAGGGGCTTATTCACGTGCACCATGGCGACTAGCGAGAGTGAGAACGAGAGGAGAGGGGGCGGCGCTGGCAGCTAGCGGCGGAAGGCGGCGTGCAGACTGTGGCGAGCAGAGGCGGAGGCGACTTGGTTTTTTGACTGGCTGAGAGGAAGGAAGTACTGTCGACCGAGCTGTAATCGAGTGGGAAAAGTCCTCTCATTACTCTTGTTTTTTGTAGGACGACTCGACAATCACGAGTCCGTAAACATGGACCATTCCCATCGGGCATAGTAAATACAGGTGGGTGTTAGGAAAGTCTTGAAAAAGAACGAATGATGGCGATTTACAAATTGGAACAGCTGTCCCGAAGATAACCCACCAGTGACGACATCATGTTCGTTTGATGGCCATCACCACCATTGCGATGGATCACCTTGGCGACAGCAGCTACTGGCGCGGACTCGCGCACGGACTGCTGCTCGCGCTGCCGCTACTCGCGTTCCTGTATCGCAAGTGGCGCCAGAGTGAGGCCTCAGCGGCGGCGGCTGCGCCGGCCTCTGTCACTGGAGACGCGTCGCCTCCTATGCTCGGGTGCGCTGGCTGCTGTTTGCGCAATGGGCTACTCGCTCACCTTTCTCTGCCTGTGTTGCTGATATCATGGCTGGTGTATGCGTGATGCTGTTTGATAAGCAGAACGTACGTCATCCGCTGCACATGTGGTAGTGCTACAGGTGTTATTGCTGTCTGGAAGAAGCTCACGTCTTGCGCGTTGCATGTGACTGTCTGCAGTACGTTCCTGAATGAGCTCTTCACATACGAAGTGGTGCTCGTCGCGGGCGCTGAGATGAAAGCCGTCAAGGACCAGCTCCACGCGGCCGAGCAGGAGGGCAACGCGCGCCGTGTCGACGCGCTTCGTGGCCGCCTGCTGGACGTCGCGCGCGTCCTCGAACAGAAGCTGCAGATCATGATGCCGATCGTGCACTTCCTAACCGCACAGAGCGTCGACGCTCTTACTGCGCCTGAGGGTGACAGCGCAGCGGATGAGGATACGAAAAAGGACAAGTAGACTGGTACAGTACCCAGTCTTCGGCCAATGAATGACGCGGTCAAGCCGCTGTACTAGCAGCTACCTCTAAGAAGTCAACAAGAGTGAACGAGTGTGTGGGGAAACTGCTATATTCCTTGGTCCAGGGTCGACACCTACGCACCGTAGCGTCGCCCGACGCTTTCCCTGGCCAGCAATACACAGAGGTCGACACCTACGCACCGTAGCGTTCGTTCAGGACGCTCTCCTCTGTGAGTCCCCCCGCCGCCGCGTGTAGTAGCTGGGTGGTGTGAACAACTCGTCGCTCGCTCGCTTACTTCTTGATCGTCGTCTTGGCCAGGAAGTCCGTGTGCTCCTGGTACGGCGACGCCGAGAACGCGTGGTGCTCCCAGAGGTCCGGCGTCAGGTACGCGTACGTCGCACGGAGCGCGTAGAACGTCGCCTTGACAAAGTTGCCGAGCGTGCGCGTGTGGCCACGCGCCGACGTGTAGCAGTCCTCGATACCCGCCATGCCGAGCAGCTTACGCGGCGCCGGGGCCGCACAGAGGCCGGTCCCACGCGGCGCCGGGATAAGACGCACGCGCACAGAGCCGCACTTGCCCGTCACCTTGTTCGGGACCGTGTGCGGGGCACCAATCATCTTGCCCCAGTAGCCACGGCGCACCGGCACGAGCGAGATCTTGGCGAGAATGATCGCGCCACGGATCGACGTCGCCACTTCCTTGGCGCACTTGACACCGAGGCCAATGTGGCCGTTGTGGTCGCCCACCGCCACGAACGCCTTGAAGCGCGTGCGCTGCCCGGCCGTCGTCTGCTTCTGCACCGGCATGATCTTCATGACCTCGTCCTTGAGCTGCGCCTCGAGGAAGTGGTTCACGATCTCGCACTCTTTGATCGGGAGCGAGAAGAGGTAGATCTCCTCGAGCGACGAGATCTTGCCCTCCTTTACGAGGCGGCCGAGCTTCGTCACGGGCACCCACTCCTTGTTGTCGTCACCGCCACGGCCACGGCCACGGCCACGACCACGGCCACGGTCACCACGGCCGCGACCACGGCCGAACCCGCCACGGGACGTAGGCTTCTCCGATGCGTCAGCCATCCTTGCTTGCTAGTTTGTTCGAGTTCTTTACACGGGGCGAAATTGAACGAATGATTGGGGGCCGGTGAAGACGCATCGACTCAAACTCACTTGCTGACCAGCCATTGCAGATGTCGCGCGAAGGTTGCACAAGTGAAATGTCATGCATTTCTGCAATTTCCTGAATCAGACGGTTTATATCTGCATTTTGTTTCTAGGAATGTTGGTCACACAAACACGTGGTCGAAACACCTTGATTTCCCAATCACAACGCCCCGGACAGTACTGCTCGCCAATTGAGCGGACGAGGAGCAGAGCAGTCAAAAAGAGAATCCCCGCGCCAGCGATGATGCAGCACCTCGCGTCCACGCGGCGTCTGCGGCGCGACGCCCTCCTGGCGCTACGCAAGGAGTGCCGCCCGCGCCACATGCACCTCCTGCAGCAGGTCACCCTCTCTCTCTCTCTATCGCTCTCTCTATGTCTAGCAGTTCGCAATGCGTATCTTGACCAACCTTCCTCATTCATTGTATCGTCACACTGCACCATCACCACACACGCAACCCCGACAGCAACTTGGCGTGACGCTCGGCCGTTTCGGCGCCAATGCGAACGCGTACGCACTCCGCCGCCCTGCGCTCATCCGAGACGTGCTCCAGACTGCACGTGCGCAGCACTCGATGCGTACGTTTACCACTCTTTCGGTCCCGGAGGACGCACGCAATGGATCGCTGTGTTCACCCACCTGCGCTTCCACGATGCCCCCTTTTATAGCACGCGGGGCGCGGCCAGCGGACAAAGCGACGAGTCTCGTGACGTGGCTGTCGGAGAAGATCCCGAAAGGTTCGTTTTATGTTCGCGTACGACGTGGACGCTCTCGATCGCCAGCCAGCCCCGTACGCAATGGAGCTCACGACGCGTTTGCACGCAGGTTTTGGCCGATTTTACCCAAAGAACGGCGCCGCACCAGGCAGCGGGAAGCCGACGCCACCGAAAGGAGGGGCGCCGAAAGAGGCGGAAGGGTCTGGAGCCCAGGGTGAGACGAAGAAGCTGAGCTCCAAGAGCGCAGAGAGCAAGAAGAGCAGCGGCAGTTCGTCCGGTGGCTCGTCCGGTGGCTCGTCTGGTGGCGGGAACAGCGGCAGAGAGGGCATGGCGTACTTGCTGCCGCTGGCCGTCGCTGCGCTCTTCCTCTCGGATCTCGCGTCGATCGACAAGCCGATGCAAGAGATCACGTACCAAGAGTTCCGGAACAACCTCCTCGAGTCGGGTCGCGTCGAGAAGGTCGTGGTCGTGAACAAGAAGTACGCGAAAGTGTTTCTGCACGACCCGAGTGTCCATGCGACTTCCGCGTCGTCGTCGCCGAATGACGCGGACTGGAGCGGCCACGAGTCGCACAAGGCGCACTATGAGTTTGGACGCGACCGCGACACGCAGGCGTACGACGCCCAGCAGCCACCCAGCACTGGCCGCGGGACGAAGCCAGCGCCGAGCCAGCCAGTGTACTACTTTAACCTCGGCAGCGTCGAGAACTTTGAGCGGCAGCTCGAGCACGCCCAGCACCAGCTCGGCATCCGTGCGCACGACTACATCCCTGTCCAGTACGTGAACGAGCTGAACTTGGCGTCGGAGCTGCTCAAGTTCCTCCCGACGATCGTCCTCGTTGGGTTCTTGCTCATGTCGATGCGTGGCATTGGCGGCGCTGGTGGCGGCGGCGGCGGCATGGGCAACATCTTCAAGGTCGGCAAGAGCCCAGCGAAGAAGATCACGAAAGAGGACATTAAGATCACGTTCAAAGACGTCGCCGGCGTCGATGAAGCGAAGAAAGAGATCATGGAGTTTGTCGACTTTCTCCGGAACCAGAAGCGGTTCACAGACCTCGGTGCGAAGATCCCGAAAGGCGCGTTGCTGGTCGGACCGCCCGGGACGGGCAAGACGCTGCTCGCGAAAGCGACGGCGGGCGAAGCGAGCGTCCCGTTCTACAGCATCTCGGGCTCGGACTTTATCGAAATGTTTGTCGGCGTCGGTCCGTCCCGCGTCCGCGACTTGTTCCGTGAAGCGCGTGCGAACGCACCGTGTATTGTGTTCATTGATGAGATCGACGCAGTCGCACGGGCGCGCAGCAAAGGCCAGTTTGGCGGCGGCAACGACGAGCGCGAGAACACGCTGAACCAGCTGCTCGTCGAGATGGACGGCTTCAACTCGAGCGAAGGCGTCGTCGTGCTCGCAGGGACGAACCGCGCTGACATTCTCGACAAGGCGATCTTGCGTCCAGGCCGCTTTGACCGCCAAATCACGGTCGACAAGCCGGACATCAAGGGCCGTCGCGAGATCTTCAAGGTGCACCTGAAAGGCCTGAGTCTCGACGGGAACGTCGACGACTTTGCACGTCGCATGGCGGCGCTCACGCCGGGCTTTGCGGGCGCGGAGATTGCGAACATTTGCAACGAAGCGGCGATCGTGGCCGCCCGTCGTGGCGGCAAAACGATCACGTTTACGGACTTTGAGCAAGCGACGGACCGTGTGATTGGCGGGCTCGAGACGAACCGGATCATGAGCCCCGACGAGAAGAAGACGGTCGCGTACCACGAAGCTGGTCACGCAGTCGCCGGCTGGTTCCTCGAGCACGCGGACCCGCTCCTCAAGGTCACGATTGTGCCGCGTGGGAAAGGGTCGCTCGGGTACGCGCAGTACTTGCCGAAAGAAGTGGCGCTCCACAGCAAAGAAGCGATGGTCGACATCATGTGCATGGCGCTCGGCGGCCGGGCGTCAGAGTTTATCAACTTTGACGGACGCATCACGACGGGCGCGTCCGACGACCTCCGTCGCGTGACGCAGATTGCGTACTCGATGGTGCAGCTCTACGGGATGAACGACCGGGTCGGGCAGCTCGCGTTCCCGAAAGAAGAAGGCGCGTACCCCGACAAGCTGTACTCGGAGAAGACGGCGCAAGTGATGGACGAAGAGGTGGCGAAAATCGTCTCGGCCGCGTACGACCGCACGAAAGAGCTGCTGAAGGACAAGCAGCGCGAGCTGCACGAGCTCGCGGAAGAGCTGCTCAAGAACGAGACGATTAACCACTCGGACATTGTACGCGTGCTCGGGCCGCGTCCGTTTGGCGGAAACAAGACGTACACGGAGTTTGTCGAGGAGTCGTGGAAGGAGGCGGACAAGTACGAGGCCGACAAGCTCGCGAAGCAAGAGGACGCGCAAGCGGCGGCGGCAGCGAAAGCGGCTGAGAGCAGCGCTGCGCCAGCGCCAGCGAACGAGAGTAAGGACAAGAGCGAGACCGCCGCCAAGCAGTAGACAAGAGAGAGAGAGCAGCTTGGGAGCGTTTGGTTGGATGGATAGACTGAGGAGGAGGAGGAAGGATGATGCCAACGCACTCGGTGCCTCCCCTGAGCACTATTTCCACCTATGGGGTCGATCAACGACTGCCAGTGCACCATTTTCCACCAATGGGGTCGATCGACAGGCCAGTCCACGGTCTGCACACTCACTCACACAGCCGACTCTATGGGCAGACGAGGCCTCCAGGGCTCAAGCACCACACACAGTGGAAGAGCGCAGGCGACTGACTGACAACTGCTACTTGTTCCTATTCTCTTCTCTCTCTTCTCTCTCTTCTCCCTTCTCTCTCTTCTCTTTGTCGTAAGGGCCCTACGCTCTCTTGTCTCTCTCATTCACCACCTCACGCCGCTGGACGAGGCGACCTGCTGCTGTCGCGGAACACGAACCGCCGCTCCAAGTGGGACGACAAGTTGAGCGTCCGCACGACCTCTTTCAGCGCCATGCGCGTCACGTCAATGTCGTTGATCGCGCACAGGACGCTCCCTCGGCGCACCATGGCGCTGTTCTCAATCACGCCCTTCGAGCCGTCGAGTTTGCGCACAAAGCCGTCGACGACCGGCGGCTGCCCGGGCTCCGTGTCCACCTGCAGCACGAGTCCGCACGGTCCTGGCGGCACAATAATGCTCAAGAGCGGGTTCGCGCGCAGCTTCCACTCTTCTTCCGTCACGAACGCGTCGTCCCCGGCTTTGTCCCCGTGGTCGTACGCGCCACTCTCGTGACCCACTGCTGCGTCGGCGTCGTTGTCGTGGTCTTCGTAGCTCCGGCGCAGCTCGCTCTCGAGCGCTGCAGCGGTCGGGGACGGGCTCGTGGTCGTCGTCGCGGTCGCAGCCCGTGGAGCGAGCAGAAACTGCATCTTCTCGTGCGGTCCGAGCGGCGACTCGGCGAGCTTGGCGCGGAACGCCTCGGCGAGCGCAAGCGCGCTGGTTTGGCGACTTGCCAGCAGCAGCAGCGAGCGGTGGTGCGGGTCGTCGGTCGCAGCGACCGCCGCGTACACGTCGTCCGAGAGCTCGTTCGTCTCGGCGCGCGAGTGGTAGAGCGAGCCGTGCGTTGGGTGCGGCGACTTGGCGCGCGCGAGCCGCTGCTGGTGCTGCAGCTTGGCCTTCGCGAGCGCCGCGCCAAAGAGCAGCGCGTGGTCGTCGTCAGCGCGGCCGCTGCAGGAGCACAGCGCCTGGCCCATGCTGTGCCCTCGCTCGTTCTGCCTCCTTGGGCCAGACTCACTTGGCTGCGCTTCTCACTTCTGTGACTGAGTGTGTCGAGTGATTGTGTGTGAGAAGAGAGAAAACGAGAGCGTGATCCTGTATCCATGTTATCTTCAGATTGACAGCCAGAGCGATTCCGAAGACCTCGAGTGGACGGTTTATTAAGAGATACATGTTGCAACTAGTCTCCGAACCCATCTGGTATACAGTTTTATACAATATGTAGAAGGACATTAAAATAGAAAGAGTGCAGCGATGTTCTCGGCGTGAACTCGATGGGCGGCGCACAGGTTCAGACATCCACTGTGCTGCCAGTGTCCTGCGAAGCTGACACAGAAGCGCTGTACTATCAGAATCGAGTCCTCTTCTGGACCTTCCAACTCGTGCCAGAATGCAAGTGAGACGCCCTCCCTCTGTCTCCCGGTCTACTTTAGAATCGGGAACGGGTGCGCCTCCGTGTTGAACACGATCTCGTCAAGCGGCAGCACGTCGTCGTCCGAGAAGAGGAGGTAGAGGTACTTGAGCGTCTCGGCGATGAAGAAGCTCTCCATTCGCGGGTCGCAGCGCCGTGCCGGTCCGAGAAACACGCCGCACGTCATCGAGTACCCGCCGGTTGGGACCTTTGTCCCCACAATCAACCAGCTGTCAGCTCCACTGTCGACCCCGACGACCTCAGTCGTCCGTCCGATCAAACAAACCCACAGCTACACCACGAACCTTGCTCGTCGCTTCGAACGCATTCATGATCGCGCAACCGTACTCACGGTACACCGGGTCGCCCGTCACACGGTGCAGCACCATGAGACTCTCGACCGTCTCGGGCCGGAGCATATTGTAATCCACGTCTGAGCTCACGGTCAGCTCTTCGCCTACACTAGCGCTGTCCGTCTTGAAACGCACCAGCTCTGGCGCGAGTTTCGTCGCAGACGCGACGTACATCTGGGACCAGCAGGCACGGACGTGAGTGTTTGTCAACTAGTGAACGGCCACAGTTTGTTTTCACGACTCGGACGAACCTGGACGCAGGTACGCGCGAGATCTTTCGCGAGCTCCAAGTGGTCTTTCGGCATCCCGTGCTTGTAGCCGAGCGCGAGCAAGCCGGGCACAAAGCACGTGAGGTGCTCCATCATGGGCTCGAGACTCCCGTCGGCGTGGATCTTGCCCAAGTACGTGAACCCAGACGGCGCCGACTTGCCGAGCATCCGTGTTTGCATGCCCTTGACTGCAAGCTTGTACTGACGTTTGAGCTCGTGGTCCTTCTTGTCGGACTGGAGCCACTGCTTGAGCAAGTACTCATAGTAGCTGTCGCCTTCGGCTCCCCATGAGATTGCCGACGGCTGGCCACTGAGGGGGTTAGACACGCGATAGTATATGCCGTAGAGATCGCGTTAGCTCCGTCCTCTGCGAGTGGAGCGATTCAAGGACCACTGGGCCTAGCAGCAAACGTATCGACTAGCAATGGGCGAGTACCCACCTGCGAGTGGACCAGTCGATACTCACTGGGATCAGTCCATCTGGGAAGTGCTCGTTCACAAGCTGCTGCATCTGTAGCAGCCACCACACAGTGAACGTCAGCGTGTAGGCAGCTACACGCGTATCGACAGTATGGCCGCTGCCTTTTCCTCCTCCACCACGTACGAGCTTGTTGACGGCCGTTGCACGCTTAGCGAACGAAGGGTCCTTCGTGGCGTGCGAGAGGTAGTTGAACTCAAGCTGGAACGAGCTCGCGGTCGCGATTGACGGCCACACGCTCGTCTCGTTGGTCTGCGCCAGACACAGTGCGAGCTCAGCTCCGTCCCAAGCGCCATACCGATTATTGGAGTAGGCCAAGTACACAGCGGACGCACGATAAAGTCGACTTGCTCGCACGGCACGTGGGCCGGACAGTGAAACGCTGCCGACAGCCCCTCCCCGAGCACTGCTGCGGTATCGAGCAAGTGCCTCTCCCCTGCTCCGCCCCAGATATCGCATTCAAAGCACAGCGGCCGGCCGTCACCCACTGAGCGATAGAACCCTCCCCAGACGCAAGGCTACCGACCAACTAACCCGGACAAGCGACGCACCCGAGAGGTAGTACGCAGACAGGAGCCCGCCGAGGGAGCGGATCGTGACTTCAAAGAACTTGACCGACCCGCGCTGAAGGACGCGCTCGCGCAGGTGGTTTTTCGCCCACGCGCTCGCCTCGTCGAACTCGTCGTGCAGCCCTGTGATGAAGAGCGTGTCGAGCGAGTCGATCAACGTCCAGGCCATGTCGTGGTTTGTGTACACTGTGCCGCCCGACATTGAGTCGACGTCGAGGTAGTCGCGCCAGTCGGCGTGGTCGCGGTACGCGTCCCAGGCGTACTTGGTCATCTTGATGACCTGCTGCTGGTCGGCACTCGGTGCACCGCTCGCTCGCTGCTTGAAGAACTCGCGCTTGGATGCAGGAGCGTGCGGCGACGACTGAGTGTTTAAAGAATCGACAGTGTCGACCACCCGTGAATCCTGGTGGTTTTTGCCCGTGGTGATAGGACCACTCGCGCGCAAAGAGGTCGGTTGGAGCAGCAGCGAACGCCTGACGCTCAGTTCGGCCACTCCCGCACGAAGTTGGCTCTCCAGTGAGCGCTCGGATGCGAAGAGCACGGCCGAGACGACGAGCAGCACCACGAGCAGTGTCGCCCGCACCAGCGTGGCTGCTCTCTGTGGCCCTGAAGGGAGCGGTGAGAGCGTGTGGTACTCGAAGCCTGACATTGTTTGTGGCGGGTGTGCAATGTTTGCTGGTGTCGTCTGCCCCCCCGAGCAGCGCACGTGCACGAATGAACGCACTCGTGAGGCTTGGAGCGATGGCTACGTAACGACCACAAGAACCAGGGATCGTGTGGTGTGGTGCGACTTGTCCAAGGAGTCACTGTCAGGTTCGGATTAGTGAGTCCATGGAGAGGACTTCCATCCGCCATGCTACACCGTGAGCTATATTTAGTCTGTGTCGCAAAATAGTCTGTGTTTGAAATAGTCTGGATACGAAATATCCAGACTATTTTCCAAAAATACACCAGAGCTGAAGATACACTTTCAAATTAGTCTGGACAAGTTGTCAGTTTAAAATTAGTTTACAACCAAAGCACAACTCTACTTTGTAGAGCTCACTTCAACTTCTACTTTGCACTCCTCAACACGAATACATGCAGTGGTTGTAACCAGGACACCGCGACAGTGAGTCACCAGTGCGACCGCTGTGGACGTTGCAACCACGTATTCTGCGGCATTCCGATCGGCGAAGGACAAGGCTGCCCGGTGCGGTGCGAATCATGCGACAATTAAGCCTAAACACCCCAAGCTCTCAGCTCTGCGTCGCCAATAGTGGCAGCATTCCAGCGTGCCATCCCTCCTCCACCTCCAAACCAGTCGAGTGAAGTTGTCGCTGGCGAGCCCGGTGTTCAAGACGAAGGAAAGCCTCCAGTGGCGAACTCGAAATGCCGCACTACTCAGACAGTGTCGACAAAAGCAGATCGGGTACACGTG
>JAASGD010000926.1:0-14822 GCA_023334115.1 Globisporangium megalacanthum | reverse complement strand
TTGTGCGCCATGGTACCATGCACTGCGGCCGAATTGAACGCAGTTAACGCGTCTTCGATTGTGCTGTCGAGACTGGCGTTCGCGTGCGGTGACAGCGGCGTGTGGGGCGCTGTGTGTGCACTTTGTGTGCGTCGGCAAGTTGGCAAAAATCTCTGTACAGGAGCTCGTCGGCAAGAGCAACGAGTTTTTGAACCTTTTCGTTTAACCTCACGTTTTTTAGATTTTTGGAAAACGTGGCTCTGTCTGAGGGGTAGGGGTAGGGGCTACTATTCGGAATATCTCAGTATATTTCTGAGAAATTTCATAAAACATACCAGAAATCGGTGAGAGTAGGGAGAGCCTTTTTATAGACATAACAAATTATGGCTGTTTTGATGGGCAAATCAGCGGACTGATGAAAGAAAACCATTCTTGGCCAACGAGAGCCAAGCATCAAACATGAGCCCATGGACGGACTGGTTGAGCATTTCGTGTGTGAGCTTGCACCAGAAAGAGCCATTCACTCTGTCAGTGGCATTCGTAAATGGGTGAGGTGAGGTGTATTGCGTTACAGTCCAGAACTGCCATACCCATTCCACCGGAGCCCGCTACATAATGTGCTTCGTCCGGTAGTGCGCCGTGCGCCGCTACGTGTCGTCTACCTTGTGCATACCCCACAGGAGCAATCGGAAGTTGTGGGCATTGTGCCGGGTGTCCAGCTCTATGCCTTCTCGAGCATCCGCTCGGTCTTGCATCCAGTGCGCGATGTCGCCGACGGTGTGTCAGTCGATCTCAGCCAGCTGCGACCGCGGGTGTTGGGGTGTGAGATGGCGAGAGCTTCCTGAGCTCAACGCCTCACCGGTGGCTACGAAGGCCATTTGGTTGTGTGCTCGCTTGTGCACCGCCCACCTCGTCACCTTCAGGCGCAGCAAAATGTCTTTGCATTGCTCGTGCAGTCGTGCAGAGCAGGTTGTTTCATCCCCAAGTCCTTCACCAGCCTCGTGATCACTGTTGCGTTGTCGCCGACAACGTGAAGGTGGATGCACCTCGTGTCGGCCGCTCGTCTAAGCCCATTGATCAGCCCGCGGTATGCTGCCACGTCGGGTGTGGTCTTGCCGTCTCGGTACGACGTGCTGGCGGCCCAGCACAGTTTTGCTCCCTGGTGACCGAGTTGTACGAGCACCGAGCCAGCTGCGCCTTCGCCCAGGTCCCCGGGCCGTGCCTCTGTAGACGAACAGCACGAGTTGGCCAGCGTGTTCGGCGGGTGTCTGGGTTTGCAGGCTCGGCTGCGCGGGTGCGAGATTAAGAGCTGGAACAGTGAGAGTGAGACTGGGGGCGAGAGTCTGTGAGTTGTCGCAGCGCTGTGACGAGGAGGCCGTCTGTCGGCTCGGTGTGGTGTCTCATGAGCCTGACAAGCATGTCGTTGCGTGCGCACACTGCGGATCGAGTGGTGGTCGCTGTGAATGGGGCGGCAGTCGGATCCGTCCACGGGTCCTCCGCCGTTAGCTTGGTTCTGACCCGCCAGATGTGCGCAAATGACGCCGCGCACATGGTCTGCCACGCAGCGTTCGCTAGCTCGTATGGGATGATGAACGGGTCGCCTTTGGTTTGCAGCGCCAGCATAGTTCGCTGTGCCAGACTGCCAACCACTGTGCCGTCGGCCGCGGATCGGGGCAGCCACATAACAAATCGCTTGAGCCGGGTGTGCCGAGAATTACACCGCACACGCTTTCCAGCACGCGACCAGCGCCGCTCAGACCGGATGTGCGCGCGGGCAGTCACAGAGGGTGTGGATTGTGGTTGCGGTGGTGGTCCTGACGCATGTCCCGTGCGGGCAGTGTGTGGTCGCGTCGCGCTAGTTTCAGTGCGACAGCGCCCCCGCTTTGATACGGTGGATCAGCTGCCGAGTTGAGGCCGTCAGTCCTGGGATCCTGCCGATCGCCTTCCAGATCAACGACGCCAACCCAGCCTTGACTGCTTTCGTTTCTGGCCTGTTGCTGTCTGTGACGAAGTGGGCTGTACGTCGGTCGCGTGCGGCAACGCCTCGGCGGCGCCTAGTGAGTCGACCGATGTTGCGCGCTTGACTGCGTCCGAAGCGCATGCGTCCGGAGCCGCCCCAGACCGCAATCGCGCGTGAGAGGTGCGGATGTGCGTGGAACTGCGCCGCATTGACTTCAGTGTCTGCTGCCGCTGCGATGTCGGCGCTCGAGGCTGTGTCGACGTTGGTGCTGGCGACCAACATCGTCGTGTCGTGAGAAAGTAGCCTGTCGTATGAGGAGGGCCAATCGCGGTGTCCTTCCGCATCTCGCACGTATGGATACAGTCAGTCCTCCTCCCGTGGTCGGTTGAGAAGCTCAGGGTACGGTAGCACGAGCATGGTGTACAGCTGTTCGAAATCCCGCCTGGTCGGTACTGACGTCGCCGCGCATGCCGTCCGTGGCTTGTGTGTGAATCGAACGACTCTGCGCGACTCCCACGCCCAGCCCACAATGTCGCTTAGTACGTGAGCGTCCACGCTGATCACCGCACGCGGGATCTGGCACACCGTGCCGTCCAGGTGGCACAACCACGAGCTATGCCTCACGGCGCAGTAAGGGAGCCATTATCCACAGAACACACCGTGTAGGTGACGCAGTAGTAGTAGAGCTCTTTCAAGGTCCACATTGTCGTTCATGGTGCCCGTAGGGCGTACGGCGTACTCACCATTGACCCACACCGCGTTGCGTATGGCGTCACTGAGCGCCCGTGTAATGATCGTTGTGTCCGCTTTGTGACGGCTGATGTCCCTGTCCAGTCGCTGGTCTCAGGCCGCAGGCTTGGTTTAGCTGTACCAACGCCAGCGTTACGCATCAGCGCCAAAAGCAGCGTCTTGCGTCCTGGCCGAACCGAGCTGTTGAAGTACAATCCAAAACAGAGCTCTCATTTCATGTCTTTGGTCCTGTTCTCCTCCAATTCTGCCGACTCAGGTCCTATCCTAGTTTTGTCGCTCATGTGCCTAATTTCGAACGTTGCACGTCACTGCTGGCAGCTGCCACCGCCGTTCCCGTTGCGATGCCGGGTCCACGACTGCTAATCGGCTCTTGTTGGCTGCGTGGCCCGTTACTCGCCCTCCCCGTCCGCCTCATCGCCCTCGACGCGTGCGTTCTTCCAGAATTGCTCGAAGTCGCTCAACGACACCCAAAGCCGTTGCCAGCTCGCCACCCCGTTCGCCGCTCGACCAGGAACTCTGTCTCGTAGCGCCCAATGCGGTTCCCCACCTTCCGCCGTGCAATGGCGGTGGAGAAGTCGCCGGCGTCCGTCTCGTGCAGTGTTCGCAGCGGGTCGCGTCAGTGGTCGCACTGGCAGCGCGATGATCACCTCGTAGTCTACCGGCGTCGTGTCGCCGTCCTCCTCGCCCCAGACAGCCGCAAGTCCCCGCGCTTGGGCTTGCAGCACAATGTCATCGGCGTGATACGCCACGAGTGCACTGCAGTGCACCACCTCTTCTTCCCTCGTGTCCAGATATTGGACTTGGTAGTTGTCGAAACCTACCTCCTCGAGCACCACGGCCGGGCCACGCCCTTGGTTTTGGTCGCGGGACTTCGTGATGCGGGGGGACCCGTGGCATCTTGAATCCCCAGTTCAGCAGTCCATCGCGAACCTCGAGACCCTGTCGCACGCCCCGATTTTAGTACTTCGCCTGTCGCCTCTGCTCCCGTTCGATCGCCTCCCTGGCCAGCTCCTGGGTCTTGAGCATTCACCGCTTCAGCTCTCGGTGCCACGCTGGCAAGTCCAGGATGTCCTCGCTCGCCTCTGGTCGCAGCAGGTCGCCAGGCGTCCTAGGTAGTCGACCGTACACGGGCTCGTGTGGGGCGCACCCAGTTGCTGTGCCTGGCAGAGTTGTAGGCGTACGCGGCCGCTGGAATCCACTTGTCCCAGTCATCTTGAGCTTCGTTGGTGGTCATGGCGACCATGTCCTTCCATGGGCGGTTGAACCGCTCCACGAGACCGACCCGATTCGGCCGGTACGGCACTGGCGTAGTGTGCTTGGCCTGCAGGAGTGTTGTCACGTCCTTCATCACGGACCCCACCATCTCCTTGGCGCCGTCTGTGAGGAGCTCGCGGAAGGGCCCGTGTTGTAGCACCACTCCCTCCATTAGTGCTCTCGACACCGTCGTGACCGCTTGATTTGCCACCCGCACGATGACCACGTACTTTGAAAGATACTCCACGAACGCCACCACGCAGGTATTGTCGCGGGGTGTGACGTGAAGTGGCCCGGCGAGGTCCATGGCCCACCGGTCACCCAGCTCGGCGACGCCGACGCTGAACAGCGGTGGCACCACGCTGTTCGGCTGCACCTTTCCAAATCCGCAGTCTTGACACCGCGACACCGCTGAACAGCGGTGGCACCACGCTGTTCGGCTGCACCTTTCCAAATCCGCAGTCTTGACACCGCGACACCCAAGCTACTACCAACGCGCGCATCTGCGGCCACCAGATCACGCGCTTGAGTCGCGCCAGCATCTGCGGTGCCCGCAAGCGTCCGGCCCTATACTCCCGTGGACTTCGCGGGATGCGGTTAGCCACAGTTTTACTGGCAATACTGTCCTCCAGCTCTCATCAGTGCGCGCCTTCAGCACGCCGTTCGTCGTCCGGATCAGCACGTCCTTGAATGAACCCCGCTCCGCCAAGTCGCGACACTGCGTGCTCCTCTTCTGCGCTGCAGCCACCAGATCATCCGTCAGCTGCTCTGCTGCCCGCACTGTCGCCTCTGGTGCGCACAACAGGGCGTCGGCGATCATGTTTTTCCGCCCGGAGCGGTACTGGACTTCAAAGTCGTACTCCTTGACTGCAAGGGCCCACCGATGCAGACGTCCCGCCAAGTCCCGACTCGTCGTCAGCTACGTCAGTGCGTTGTGGTCGGTGACGATCGTGAAGTGGCGCCAGTAGACGTACAGTCGAAAGAGCTTGATTGCCCACACCACTGTTAGGTATTCGAGCTCTGAGATGCTGTAGTTTGCCTCCGCTCTGCTGTTCACTGAGCTCGCGTATGCGACTGGCAGCAATTTTCCGTCTCCTTTCTGCATGACCGCCGCGCCGAGACCAACCTTCTACGCGTCCGTCGCCAGGACAAAGGGTCGAGCGAAGCCGGGTATTGCAGCACCGGTTTCGCCATCAGTGCCCGCTTCAGTGCCTCGTACACATTCGTCTCTTCGTCACCCCAACGCCAGAGCGCGTCCTTTCGCAAGAGCCGTGTGAGCGGCGCCGCCAACGTCCCAAAGTGCGGCACAAACTTGCGGTAGTACCTCGCAAGATATACAAATCTCATCACCGCGGCCGGATCCTCGGGCGCGGGGACATTTCGATCGCTGTCACAAGTCGCTGTAGTGGTCGCACGCCGTCCTGGTCGAGGTGATGTCCCAGGTACTCGATGCTCCTTGCGCCAAACGTGCATTTGATCACCTTGAGGTCATGCCGGCCACGTTCAGTAGCTCAAGTACCGCGGCCACCTCGGCAACGTGTCGCTCGCGTCCGCCGCACGAGAACACCACGACGTCGACGAGATACACGAGTGCACAGACCCATAGCAGCCTGCGCAGCACCGCGTACATCAGGCGCTGGATACATTCCCGGCGCGTTCGAGAGTCCGAAGGGCATCCGCACGACCCGGTAGAGCCCCCATCGCGTGGCAAAAGCCGTCTTGTCCTTGTCCGATTCCTCCACTTCGTCCTGCCAGTAACCGGCGTAGAGGTCCAGAGTCGTGTAGTACGCCGCCCCTCCGATTGCTTCAATGGTCCCGTCGATGCATGGCAGCGGATATACATCCCGGTCGGTGACCCGGCTGAGGCGCCTGTAGTCCACGCAGAAGCGGACGGTCGTGTCCCGCTTTTGTACAAACACTACCGGGAAGCACAGGGGCGACGTGCCCTTCCCCGATGACGCCGCTTGCCAGTATTGCGTCGGCCTGCTCGTCGATCGTCCGGTTCCCCTACTCCGAGTGTTGTCGCCGACGTAGGTAGACAGCCGGCGCGGCGCCGGTTTTGATCGTGTGTCGCATGCTGGTTGTCATTGGTGGAGGGCATCCCTCGTGCTTTTCGAGCAAGTGTGGGTAGCGCTGTAGCAGCCCGACCATTAGCCCCCGGTCTTTGCCACGCGGCTCCCCCGTGTCGAGTGCCTCCTCGTCCGGCAACGCCGGCACCGTCTGTCCCCGAAGTGCGTTGACCAACTTCTCGACTGCGTCGCGATTCAGCCCGCCAGCGATCTCGATCGCCGCGATCGTTTCGTGCAAGGGCTCCCACATGCCGAACAATAGTCGTGGAGGCAACTTCAATCGTCCGACCTAAATGTTCAGAATCGGGATCGTCACGCAGCCGCCCCGTACCGTTGCCAGCATCGGCGCCACCAGCAGATGCCGGGCATTTTGTAGAGTCGGCGTGAAGGGCCAGATCTCGCCGTCCTTCGCATGCACAAGAAAGTTCGCGTTCACTCGACGCTCGCACCCGAGTCGCAGCCTGTCACGGGCGGCACCGCGCCTGGTCAGCTCCGTCCAGTATCTTCGTCCCTACAGACGAGCGGTAGTGTCACTTCGCCTACGTCGACTTAGGTGAGCTTGCAAGTGACATGGCCGATCGCTGCTTTGGCCGTTCGGAGAAGGTCCAAGCCAAGGATGAACTCATCCGCGCAGCCATCCACTGCCAGGGTGTCCAAGACCAGCTTCAGGCCGTTCACCGTCCGACACTTGAACCTGAAGACCCCTTCCACCGCGAGCGGCCGTTCCTGCAGTCCATGAACCAACCCAACCGGCGGTCGCTTTTGGGTCCGCTCGCCGAGACCCTTAAGACGCTATCCGATCGGGTAACGGACGTCCGTATCGATCGTGAGCTCGCACTCGCGTCCCGCCACCGTCGCCGTACGGAGGCCATCGACGGGAAGCGTGAGGATCAGCACTTCGCGCTTGATCGTAGCCGACGCCGCATCCGCCGCCACGTTCGCGTCCCGCAGCTGCCGCGACCGCGCCTGTCTCAATCTGCTCCCGGCGCGGTCCCACCAGCTGCAGTTCGCCGCGTCCATGGACCGCCGCCGCTTCGTCGCCGTCCTCGACGCCGTGCCGGTTTGACTCTGGCGGCCGTGTGGCCCCACCGCTTCGCTACGCTCGTCTCGAAATAGCGCCTCACGCGGCGCCGCCTAGCCAAACTGCGCGTCCCATGCACCGTCACCACAAATAGCGCGCACCTGACCGCAACTGCCGTCTTCCCTTCTCATCTCCCAAACGCGTGGCCATGGGCCACTGCTCCCGACGAGACCCACCGGCTCAGCCGGACGCTCCGCGCCCACGTCCACCGTGTCTTGTTCTCCCAGGGCAGGAACCCTCCGACCGTCAATCGCTGGCCCGCCCGGCCGAAGCTCGTTTGGGGCCCGCGGCATATCTCGACGCCCTGCTCCCGCTTCCACCGCTGCTGAACCGCCCAAGATTGCCGACGGCGCCATCGACCATGCATCGCCCTCCCAAGGGTAGACATCCTCCTTGGCGACCCAGTCCTTGGCGACCAAGTCTTCCTCGATGTCGCACCCGTCTCCTTCTCCACTGCCTGCCACAGACGCACCCGCTCTCTCGGCGGCTAAGCCTGCCTTGGTGTCGTGTCCGAGTTCCGTCTCCTCGGCATGGCGTCCATTGACTTCTGGATGCGTCCCAGCCATGGCTATACTCCCTTGTCGTTTCCTTGCGACGCCTCATACTTGCTCCGCTTCAAGGACCAGCGCAGCTGGCATTCCCGAGTGAAGTTTCACTCCTCGTCACAGAGATAGCACCGCCCGTGCCGTTACAGGATCACTGACGTGACGTAACGCCCGGTCGGCGTCTCGCCGTCGTCGTCGGCGTCCTGGTCTCGAGATCCGTACTTGGTGAGCCCTTGGGTCATGGCGAGTACCCGCGCCGCTCACTTCTTGTACTCGACCTGACGCTGTAGTCGGTTGGCGCGCTCGACCACCGCACCGTCGCCGCCGGCCATGCGATGCTCTCGCTCGCACACTTCGATGAGTGTCTCAGGCACCCGCACCGCCAGCGACGCGCGGATCAACAGCGCCACGCCGCTTATAAACGCCTCCACGTACTAGGCTTCCGCGAGCGTCGACTCGAGGCCAAGGTCCTAGATAGCCTCCGCGTACTCGTCGAACGTTTCGTTTGCGCGCCTACGCCCCATCATAACGGCGTTGAAGATCTGTGAGGCGCTGTCACGTAGTCCGTACTTCGCGCGCAGGTGCTCCGCTAGTTCGGCCACCACGTGGTCTTCTCCCGCGAACCGCTGGCGCGTCCGCCCGTACCAGGTCGCAGCCTTCCCGGCGGGCGTTGAGGCCATCACCTGGTAGAGCACTGGTGGTGACCCATTGGCGCCGTGCAGGAGCTCGTCTGCCTCGACCGCGCTCGCAAAGTGGTTGGGCCAGTGGTGCACAGGTTTGGAAGCCCTGTCAAAGTTGCTGATGCGTAGATTTTAGTGCTTCCAGACCGATGCGTTCGTCGCCTCCGCCGTCCCGGTCCGCTCGCCGGCCGGTGTCGGCGTCACGAGTGCCGCCACTGGCGTGTCGCGTGGGGCACAGTCCACGCAGTCGGTCTCCGAGTTGCTCGCTGTCGCGATCATCATCGTCCTCGTGCGTCCTCTCGCGCCGCTCGAACCGCGCGCCACCGTCGTCGTGTTCGTTGGCGTCTGCAGCGTCGCTGGTGAGGGTCCCAGTCTCGTCGTCCTGGGTGTCGTCGCTTGGCACGTCGTCGCTTGGGTTGTCGTCCTTGGAGGGCTGCTGCGTGTTGTCACCATAATGGTGTCATTGTCGTTGTCGTACTCTTGCCCCGTCTGCTGTCCGTCTACTCGCCGATATGCCGTGAACTCCGCGCTCTCCATCGCCTCTTCGTCTATATCAGCGCCCCAGGATGACCATCAAGTAATGCCGGCGTCACGCGTCAGCGCAAAGAACGGCGCCTTGCGTCCTGGTCGACCCGAGCTGTTGGAGTACAATATAAAAGTGAGCTCTCATTTCATGCCTCTGGTCCTGCTCTCCTCCAATTTTGCCGACTCAGAACGTATCCTAGTTTTGTCGCTAATGTGCCTAATTTTGTACGTTGCACGTCACTGCTGGCAGCTGCCGCCGCCGTTCCCGTCGCGATGTCGGGTCCACGACTGCTAATCGGCTCTTGTTGACTGAGTGGCTCGTTACTCCGTCATCAGGCTGCCAGCAGACGACTCCCTGTCTCCGAAAGCATCCGTCCGAGCAGGTGTGCGTCGTCCAGGCCGCCAGCAGGCGAGATATATGCTGTGTGACGGCCCGCCTCGGCCACAAACGCGTCTCCGACGAGACTGTCCAGGCTGCCTGCGTTCGTTGCCCACCGCGTGACGGATGAGAAGCTGAGTCGCAAGAGCTCCCCGACAATGTCTGGGCACCCGACTTCCCCGTCCGCTCATCGCATTTCCGCCGCTCCTCTCTGATCCAGGCTCTATGTCGCTTCCCATATGTGGGCCCCAAATAAAGCTCCGGGTAAATACGTGGAGGCTCTGCGCCTCGCGTGGGCGTGGCAAGGCGGGGCCGGCGAGGAATATGATCTTTGGGACTACGATCGTCCTTGCCAGCTCTGCGCTTTGGATGCTCGTGAGGTTTGGCCGTTGCGAGGATGAGCCTGGTCTGGAGCGCGTCGAGGCAGCGTGTCCACTACTCAGTAACAATGTCACCATGTCCAACTCGTACTCCAAGGTACCGACACGACACCCCGCTCGCCAGGATCGGGATGCCCTCAATGTCGCCTGCTGCGGTCAGACCTCCGTGCACCGCCACCCCTGGAGCCTGCAGGAGATCCATCTGCGCTGGCGATATGGGCAGGGAGAGCGGGACCGCCACCGACTTGCTGCGATTGACCTCTAAGTCGGACACCATGCTGAACTTCCCGAGCTCTGCCAGTGCCTGATCAGGGTTCTCTCTGTCTGCGACGTGTAATGCGGTGTCGTCGGCGTACCCACATACCTTCAGCTCGATGGCGCGCATGCCTGCAGCAATCTGGACTCCTTGCACTTTGGCGCTGCAACTTAGCATTTTGTAGAGACGTCAAACGCCACAATGAAGAGCATCGGCGCCAGCGAGCAGCCTTGACGAATCCCTCGCGTGACCTCAATGCTTCGAGACTCGTACCCGTTCACGAGGAAGCTGTACGAGGTGCCTTTTTGCAAGCTGGGCACCGCTGTAATGAAGCGCGGTGCGAGCCCGGCGTGCTTGAGCGCTCCGACGAGAAACTCGCGGGACAGCGAATCGTATACCTTAGTAAAGGCGAGCAGAAGAGCGTAATAAGAGTCGCCTCCGTCGCGCTCGCGAGACTGCTGAATAGCGTGGTGCAGCAGGTCCACTGTGGTGTGGATCGTCCGCCCCGGGATGAAGCCGCTCTTTGTGTGAGAGACGATGGCCGCGATCCGATTCCGCAACCGATTCGTCAACACGCGCGTGGAGATCTTGTAGTCAGAATTGAGCAACGTAAACGGCCTGAACTCGAGAACCGCAGTGGCGGCCTTGGTCTTCTACAAGCACGCAATCTGCGCGTCGAGGAAGGTACGCGGCACCACGCCTGTGCTCCACTAGGCGTTAGAAAGAAAAGTCAGCAGGGGGCAGACAATGTCCTCGTGGTCTCTGTACCAATGGTTGCCAAGGCGATCGGACCAACCGCCTTCCCGCGCGTACGGCTGCGAGTGGCCTTGCGTACTTCAGCCTCTGTGATCAGCCCGTCGAGGTCGTAGCACGGTGTGTACGCGTGCGTGTCCGTCGGGTCGGATGGCTCGTGGGGTTTGAACAGATAATGGCGTGCTGATGCCTTCTCCGCCGTCTTGCTGCGCTCCGAGCTCGTGATTGGTGCCCAGCCCCGCTATGGCATCCACGAGGTGGCCCGGCGTCGCGTTGTCGACGCGCACCTCCCCAACCGCACACACTGTATTGACTCCAAACTTAGTCGCCACTCGTCAGAAGAAGTCTTTGGTGGAGAGAGCCGCTCGTCTCGCAAATCGACATCGCCTTCGCGCAGTCGATGCTTCTTGCCAGTCCAATTTGAGCCTGGCGATGCGGTTCCGCAGCTCCACTCCTTCGAGCGACAGGTCGCCTGCGTCGTAGTGCGAGCTCGATCATCATACGCAAGATCCTGTTTGTTGCGCGGCATGTCTGGCCCACAAAAGCAGAGGCAGAACGACTCCACCAGCACATAGGGAGGTTCGTGTGGGGGCGGACAGCGGGGCTGCCGTAGCGAGCATGGCTTGACGCGGAGCACAGCGAGCTCGCTACCAAGAAGGGTGGCATCCCGATGCCGAATGTCGTCTCGGAACTTCTCGCAATGGTGGCAACCGCGGTCGCGCGCTGGGCGATTGACGCGTCCGCGTACGAGCGCTCACTGGGTGACGTGCTCCTCGGTCAGACGTGCGACCACGATACCTGGATCACCCCAGGTTCTTGCAGGAGCACGACACCGGAACCCAGGAAGTCTCTCTGGGCCACGGGGCGAGAGTCCTTACAGACACGCACGCGTGGCCCCAATCGGAAGCGCACACAAGAGCAATACGGCGGTGCGCCACGATCCTCGAATCCGGTCTCACTGCTGAGTGGGTGAATAGGGAGCTCAGGCTGGAGGGAGAGCAGTTGCGCGGACCAGTGACGGTAGCGCTTCTGTCACCCACCGAGGCAGATGGGCTCACCTTCTGCGCGGAGTGGCTGCGGTACTGCGCCACAAGGCGAGATGGTTGGCTGCTCGATGCCGCTGGACTTCCCCTTCGATTGGCTAGCACGTCGTTGACGGCGGGCACGACTCAGCTGCGTGACGTGGTGACCTGGCGATGGGCGCGCACAGGCGAGGTACTGTTAAATGCCGCCAAGCCGGCGCTCAAGCTGACCAGGCGGCGGAGTTTTGAGAACCTCTTCAGAGCTCTACTCTTTAACTTCCCGGGCCTACTCTATTGACCGCGCGACCACAATCTTCTCCGGTCAGCACCGGTCGAGCTGAAGAGCGAGCACGAGTAGAGGGTGAACACGGCGGGTGACCTGTCGCACACACTCGTCAGGATCCATAAGGTGGACCACAACATCCAACGTGACAAAGACATGGAGGAGAGAGCAATCAGGGACGCCAGCGTGTGGATCCCTGTCAGGTTTCGACCAACCCCGATGACCTCCAGACTCGTCGAAGTCTGGCAAGCGAGCCGGTCGTGGCTGCTGTCGCGAGCAAAGTACAAGCGCCGGGTTGCTGAATCCCGGATCGTACGAGGCGAGAGCGGGCAGGGCAAATCCTTGGCGCCTGTAGTGAGCTCGCCCGGAGAGCAGGCGATTCATTCCGGTATCGGAAAAGTCTCTTGGAAGATGGCGGCCACGATGCCAGGGCTTCAGGCGCACGAGCGGCAGGACATCTACCGCAGCAAGGCCAGGAAGCTCCGGACGTGGAACCGGGGCGACGGCACTCCTTAATGCACTCAAGACGACTGCGAGAGGGTCCGGAACTCTCGCTACCACTTACCATGGGAATGCTCAACGGCTTAAAAGTTGTGGCACTCGCTTGCGGGGAAGTGGGTGGCCCTCGGTCTACCACGCGTCTTCAAAAACCCGACACAAGCGTTCGGCTTCTGGCTCGAGAAGATCCCTCAGCGGGCGTGGGAGCAACTGAAGCGGCGAGGCACGGCCGGTAAGCTTGGTGATTTCCACCTGGTCGAACTGTACGCAGCAACGAACCTGGCGTGGGGATACTACTGCGCCGTCGCGATGGTCGCACTGTGGCAGCGCAAGAAATGGACGCGGACATGGACGCAAAGGTCGTCACGTTCGCAAATGATGGCAGCACTGACTTCGTGCTCATCCCGCTCAACTTCTCCACGTCTCATTGGCGCGGCATCGCAGTGCTATTCCGCTCGAAGCGCATTGTGTACTACGACTTTATCAAAGGCCCGCAGTTCTTCAAGGCACTGGACGCGTTGAGCTGGAGCCTCGCGAAGCAGGCTCTGCCGACATTCTTCGTGGTCGCCTGCAATTCGCCCATTCAGTTCGACGGTTTCAGCTGCGGACTGTTCGTGTGCTACCACTTCTGGCGACTGGTCGACAAGACGGTGTCACTCAACCTCTCCGCGGGCCGCTCGCTCACCTGCCGCCGCGTTGACCTCCTGACGTTCCTCCTCGACACTAGCAACTAGTTGCATACCATTGAATGTGAACGCACCGCGAGCCTGCGGAGCAGACCTACAGACCGTCTTTGTTGTGTTCTTGGTTCCATGAGTCTGCTCACACCAACTTAGTGAACTCTGGGTGTGATGGTGCAAACTAGCTTAAATCCTGGACAAATCGTACTTTGAAACATGAACAAATCATAGACGTAAGTAAAGTGCACGACAAAAGTCTTGGGAAAAACTATTTTGTTGGCTGTACCGTCAATTTTGCTCGTAGAAGCTAAAAACATATCAAAAACGATAGAGCGTTCTGCGACGATTGCGGTGATACAATCCGATCACCGAAATTCGCAGTACCGGCAACGCAAGGTCAAAAAACGAATTTTTCACTATTTGAGTCATATCGAGAGTCTGCGGTCAGATTGGTAACAAAAACGCAATTCTTCTCTAATTAGCTCGAAAACACGAAATTTATTAAACATGGATTGCGGCGATGATGTGGTAGCATTTCCAGCTCTCAAAACGGATTTGAACGATGCCGACGTGGCGAGAGATGACGGAGACGGACGTGAACGAGATCCTCGACCTTCGCGGACAAGGAGAGAAGCTGCAGGCGATAGCGGCGCGCGTGAAGCGTAGCGTCTCAACTGTGGCGCGTGTTGTGAGCGGGAAGCGGGGCGAGAAGGTCAAAACTCGCTCAGGAAGGCCCAAGAAGGTCAGCGAGAGGGAAGCACGGCTCCTCGTTCGTGCTGTCTCAACAAGAAGCGAAAGCGCCTCTCAAGCCCGCGCGAGCATTGCTGTGGATGCCTCGGTGCGCACCGTGCAGCGCATCCTCCACGCGCACCCTGAGCTCTCGTGGAAGAAGATCAAGCGCACAACGATGATGACCAAGCAGCATCAAAAAGCGCGGGTGGAGTGGGCTCGCGATAAGGAGAGCTGGGGACCGATCGAGTGGTCTCGCGTCGTCTTCAGCGACGAGAAGAAGTGGAACATGGATGGACCGGATGGCCTCATGCGCTACTGGCACCGTGCAGGACATCCAGAGCGCCAAGCTGTGAAACGCCACAGCGGTGGCGGGTCTGTCATGGTGTGGGGCGCTTTTTCGGCGTCGGGCAAGACCGAGCTCAAGTTCATCAGCGGTGGGCAAGACGCGCAGCAGTACACAGAGACTCTGGGCAGTCATCTTCTCCCCTTCCTGCGCGACCGTCATCCAGAAGGGCACGTGTTTCAACACGACAACGCGCCAAGTCACCGCGCTCGCTTCACTCAAGCCTGGCTCAGCACCAACGGCGTGACCACCATGAGCTGGCCAGCAATGTCTCCGGATCTCAATCCAATCGAGCATCTCTGGGGAATCCTCACGAGATCGGTGTACGCTCACGGTCGCCAGTACTCCTCGCAAGAAGCTCTCAGGACTGCGATTTCGAAGGCATGGCGCGAGTTGGACCCCTCCATCCTCGACAACTTGTTGAACTCGATGCCGAAGCGGTGCAAGTCGATCCTCGAGCGCAAGGGATCGTTTATTACGTCTTCTTAGCTCCGGAGTAGCACATCTGTGGGTTTGTTACCAATCTGACCGCAGACTCTCGATATGACTCAAATAGTGAAAAATTCGTTTTTTTACCTTGCGTTGCCGGTACTGCGAATTTCGGTGATCGGATTGTATCACCGCAATCGTCGCAGAACGCTCTATCGTTTTTG
>JAASGD010000925.1:0-14830 GCA_023334115.1 Globisporangium megalacanthum | reverse complement strand
CGCAGCCGGTTCAGCTTGCAGAAGACTTTTACTGCGAAGGAGAAGCGAATTCGTGCAATTCAGGTCACAATTGCTGCCTGGGAGGATTTGTCTGAAGATCTCATAATTCGTAGTTTTGAGAAAGCAATTCCGCGGTACCCAGAAGTGCAGGTCTGATATTAGTGCTGTTTTTACTCAAATACAACTTCACGATTGCTCTTTTCTCGCACATCGACAGCTTTTTCAACCAATCAACTTCGCTCTCTCGAGATCCCTCGATAATTGCACTAAAGCTCTCACTCTCATCTCTCCCGGCTTTTACTGTCGTAGTGTGTAACTACGCAAGTGACTCACCTGGCCCGAAGGGCCAGGTTAGGGTTATAGTAGGCAGCCGCGGCCCGCAGGGTCGGGCTAGGGTTTGCATTATTTAGGGTTAGGATCCGGCTGTGTACTACTCTATCCCAAAAATCAATCGACACTGGTTTTTTACTAGGTTTTTGTGTGATTGGTCAACTATCGTCTTAGAAATAAGCTTAAATCCATGTTTTTGCTTGATAAAATAAATTTTATTCTCTATAATTTTCCAGAGTTATTCCGAGATCTGACTTGGTCTACCTTTTCTGAAATTATTTTCTGTTTTTTCACCGTTCGGGTAACCTCCATGCGACCTTTTCTAAATATGTCGAGAATTTTTCTTGAAAAATCAGAAACTCAAAATAAATCCAGGTCTTCCTAAGAGGTCTTCGTCAGTCCTCGTAAGACATCTCCGAAAATTATTTTCGTACAGGGAATATGCATGCGACATTCATAAATTCACATAATAATCGGTCATAAACGGTGCGTTTTTGGCGAGATTGTTGCTCGGTCTGGGGTGTTAGACAATTCTTTCCCTTGTATAGAAATGTCTGTCCTCGGCAGACATCCCGAAATATTGTGATTATATTTCCGTCTACCCTTCTATATGCCCTTGTACCTGAATATGCTAATGTCTGCTGTCACCCAAATAGAACAAAAACGGAAAGCTACTTTGCATCATTGTTTCTGAGCAAGCAATTCTGACGGTGTTGTGCACTGCATGACAAGCGCCACTTTCCTGGTACATGTATAACAAGGAAATTGATACTGTATGACAACCATTTTGAAGGCGTTTATCGTCAATGCATATATCATGGTAACACATACCTGTAGGGCTAAATTCCAGAGCTTCACCAGGCAAGGCACGACACTCTGCATTTATGTGTCCAACATGAAGCAGATAGTACATAAGTTCAGGCAAAACCTCAATATCCTGCAATGTATAGCGGCCAGGCTAAAATAGGACGCACAAGCCGCTTATTCTTAGGCAGTTCTATTGAAGAACACATGCACGTCTTACATCACGTACGGTCTATACAGGAAAAGATGACAAATCGTTTTTCAAACTCATACAATGTGCTTTTTTGAAATCACTGGTACCTATAAAAATGGTAATTTTTTCGTCCTCAAGATTTCGTAATATTTGAATACTCTCGCCGCTGCTGCGTTGTAGAGGCTGTGAACACGTGCGTTCACGCCTCCAATACCTGGGGTACCTGTACACAAGTTTCCATTTTGTTTAGGTAAGAATTGACAATGTTTTTATTTTTGTTCGGCCACCTTGACTCAGAGCCAGGGTGTTTAAAGCTACTTAACCATCAATGTTTGTAAGAAGGGACCCATTTTCGGGTGATTTTACATTGTGTATAGAACGTCTCCAGTCTGTTCTCTTATCGCTGCAAAAATTGACCACTCGAAAGACCATGTAAAAGTAAGGATGTCCACAGGAGCATCTACTGATTCGAGCATTTGCGAGCTCATGGTGACACAGTCAAAAGTTTGACTTTATTTAAAAATACGATCCATAGTTTGTGAATTTTAAGATTATAGCCATACGCATGGAATTTTATTGAATGAAGTATCTAGAAATAGTTCCCCGCCGGAAATATTTATCCGTTCAGCGGCCACCTAGTCAGAAAAAGGTCACTCACAACTAAAAAATATATTGATGGTGCTTGATATCTCCACAGCAATGATGATCTAGCTGATGAAGCTGGAGTGCGTTTCATCAAACACACGGATGGGTATACCTTGCAAGTTTAAGCCCAATCGACAAAAGACTGATGAAGTTAGCATTTTTGGCTGCATACTGGAGGGTTAACTTCTTACATATATTGGCAATTAAAGCAATCTATAAAACCAGTCAGGCGTACTTATTCTTTTTGTCTATTCTACACACTCTATTTAAACCAATACTAATAAGCCGTACTTGTTCATTTCTGCTAAGTTCTCTGGATTTTTTCGAGAGCTTTACTGGAATCTGAAGTGGTCTTGCGATCTGAACTTACTTTCTGACATTTGACCAAGGTTCGCACCGTTGGGCGACAACAAAATAAAAAAACTGATTTTAGGTGTTTTTCGTCAATTTATATTTTTAATCCCCAGATACCAAGCAAAAATCGGAAATAAACAAAAATTTCACATATTTGATCTTCCAACATTCAACTACTAGTATGTCATTTGACTTCATGTTTGAATTGACAACAAAAACTGCCGCGCCTGCGCTTGAAAAATGCGCCATGCCAGTTTTGCACCATTTCAAATCAATCCAACACGAATATAACGGATGGTGTATTTTTTGGCCAAACATTCGAATCACGAGCAAAGATGTTGGAGATCCAGCATTTCATTTGCAATTTATCTGCGGCCGTTTTACCAATGGTGCAAATATTTGAGGATTTGCTGGACGCTCCGTGCTCAAAAGGAATGATTGTACGAGGGATAGACGCTACGACCAGTGCCACTGGCGCGCACACGAATCACTGGCACACACACGAAAGCCAAAAAGATTCTCACACGAGCACACTCGACTCACTGCTGCTTTTACCCACCACACTCTCACTCGCAGCGCTCGAGACCTCCGCCACCGCCACCACCACCTGCACCACTACCACCTCGCGCGCACTTGCACCGTCCTCCGCTGCCACCACCGCCACCGCGACAACCTCCACCACCTCATTCGTCACCATCGACTCGCTTGCACTCGCGCAGGCATTCGCGATCGACATCACCTTGCTCGCACTCGTCACCGCCTCGCAAACACTCACCACCACACCATCGCGCACACTCGCAGCGTCCTCCGCTGCACCGTTACCTCGCTTGCACGCACTGTAACGATGTCACCGTACACACCCGAGTAGGTACGTTCCTTGTTTTGACCAGGAGTGTCCCTATTCGGACACCTTCAGGGTTTTCTACCTCTTTAGCGGATATCCTCCCATTGGCTGAAGGGAGTGCCCTTTTAGCCAATCAGGAGATTCCACTATTGAGTGGCTGCGAGGCAGCCTTAGTTTCCCTTAGTTCCATCACCATTTTAAAACCAAAACATAAAAAATGACAGAGTTGAAAAAACACGCTTCCTCATAAATCCACGTGTAAGCCAGTCACGCCCCGTGACACGCACAGTCTCTATTGTCATCGCCTCGCTCGTACTCACATTCCGATCAGCCCCGCTACCGTCTTGTTCGCGCTCATGGTCTCTACCTGTACATTATGTGTACCTCCGATCTGTTCCCCAGCTGCTCACAGTGACAGCAAATGTACGTACGTCAGCGGGAACTTGTCTGGCACCCTCAAGTAGCCGCTGACGTTGTCATCGACAACGTGTTTGATGGGCATGTTCGATCAGCATGTTGGATGCACTACATGTTGGAGGAACCAGTTGGATAAGGCTACATGTGCGCCGAATTAGTTATAACCGGCATCACCATCTCCCGCATTTGGGCTACATCTACCGCAAGACAACGCAGAGCATCACTGTCAGTAGTCTGGTATTCGCTGTCAGTATCGTCTTGCATGTCCTTTCAACACGTCGTTGTTGTTGGCGTCGCCCTGGAACTCGTCCTCCCCCGCGCTGTATTCCCAACAACGACCTGGTCTCGCCAAACCACCACTCGCTGTCGCTACTGCCGCGCTCCGGCTCCATCACCTCGTCCTCGTTCGCATCATCGTCGTGGATACCACTACATACACAGTCACGCACCTCTTCCCCTCGCGTCAGCTACAGCTTGTAGTTGCGGACCTTTCATAGAAACACAAACAGTAGTCGCCTTCGTGAATGCTGCTGTGGCCACATCCTTGGATGGAGCAGCTCTTTGCTCGTCGGCGCCGCCACCATGCGCGCGTCGGGGGCCCGAGTTGGCGCACACACTGCCCACTCTAACGTCTGAACTGGAATGTGCAGAAGGAATGGGGGCCAATCTCCTGCAGGATATGTGGCTGTGGCGTTCATGGCGGAAGGTTTCCCATTTCTCTTTTCTCTTGTCACGTCCCACAGTCGTCGCGTTTTTGCTCTCTTTCTTACCTAACCATGTTCATTTGAGACTGCTTCAAACGAAATCATGCTTATGAACCATTTGACTTTTTCGAGATAATCGCCCTCGAACTCTGACCTCTCGATTTCGTATCTAAACGAACTTTCGAGAAAATGCGGAAAATGTGTTTTCGAAAAAAATACAAGTGAGTCAAATTGACTTGTCAAAAATAGCAAAATGACCCTGTTCTACTGCAATTTCACCCAATCTGACTATAGAAATAAATCCGGAAGGAAAAACTACTACCGTCCAGGTACAAACCAAAAAGCTGAAAAAGTCGTACTTAGTGGGGTGCCTCGCGCCACCGAGTACTGCGAGTGTCAAAGTTTGACTTTTTGGAGCGCTGAATAGTTCAGTGTGTAGCTGAGATACACAGCTATCGTTTTGGCACAGAAAATCCGGATTCGTACTTTGGTTCGTAAGCACGATTTCGTTTGAAGCAGTTCAAGAATCTCGACTCAAATTTTGAGTCGAGATTCTTGAACGATTTTTTGTGCAAATCCGCTTTTGACTTGGAATTTGTATGTGAGCGGTTTTTTCGAGCCATTTCATATATTAACATGTTGGAGATCCAACATGTGAAAATTCCACATATTGCCAGATCCAACATTGGAACCTGGGGGTTAAAAACCAGCATATTTTTGTCGCTCTCTGAGGTCAGGATATATACACAACGACAGAAACAGCTGGGGGAAATGTTGTAAAACAATAGTGAAAGAACCCAAGAGAGGGTATCCAGAGCAATTCCCATCGATCTCATTGGTGGATATTTATACGCGCAAACCGAAGTACAGAACAAGAACGTCCACTGGTTGGTAAGATTATAACAACTGGACTTCTGGGTACTGCGGAATCGCTTTCCGACGCTACATATAATCATCTCTTAGGACAACTCCTCGCATGCGGCAATTGTGACCTTGATCGCTCGCACGCCCTTCTCTTCGCAGTCTGCGTGCAAACGAGGCCGAAGCAACTTCATATTTTGGCTTTGAGATAACCCATGACACCGATATCCAGCGGCTGGCAAACAGCAGTGGTGTTTGATGGAAAGGGACATCCCTTGCGCACACTTCGGCTGCAACAACTCTCTGCCCCCCTTCCGACACATGCGCGTCGAAATTGTCGGGTAGGTAGGTAAAGGGGGCGTCGGTTTCGTATTTCGTACTTGAGCAGCTTATGCCTGTAGAAGTACTGTCCATCTAGGCCAGCTGCTGAACATTGTAGAAGTGCTCCCTCGGATATTCCGCCAGCTCGGCTGTCCTTGTGTCCTTGACACTGCCACCACTTCTAGCTTTCCACGCAGAATAAATAGTTTCGGAAGCTTTTTACATAAAATAAACAACAAGTTAGAAAATATATCAAAAAGAGGACACATCACATTTGAAAACTCACCATCAGCTTGAATTGTTAAAACAGCAGCCATCCTGCCTGTTTGTCGAGTTTGGTCGATAACCTTCGCAGAGTTCTGTTGCCCGCGCAAAGCGCATATGCGAGAAAGCGGCATGTCGAAGTTAATGGCCGTCTCGTCGTCATTGTATGTACCACTACACTCGATCTTGAGGCGGCCACAAACATATGTCAGCTCCACCCAAAACGAGAGGGCAAAGCGGGGGCGCCTACTCCAGAGTCTCACCAGACACCTTCTCAGCTTGAGGCTTCTGCGCGGAGAACCCATATCTACATGAACAAAACATGGACCACACGATGTCATTGTGTTGTGTGGAGGTCTCGCTCGGCATACCGTTTGGCGAGTCGCTGACGCAAGCGCTCTAGCGCTCAGGGTCCGCTTGCCTCGGATGTCTAGCCGCCCATGTATTTTTCAATCAAATCAGTATTGTTGTTCGCAATGGACTCAATCATTCCTGCTGTTGTTAATGTCTGTCATACAACCACACAGTGAAAAATAGAGGAAAAGTGAGAGAGTGAGCCGCAAGTTGTTTTAACATCGATTGCTCATATCATGTAAAAACACCAACTCGTCTTGCCGCTCGTCCTTCTTCTACGTCACCAGCGCTGGAGCAAAGTCAATCTTATTTTTCCGCTCTTGATCCTTGAGCGTCTTACCTATCACAGAGCCAGCAAACTGCATCAGGCTGTCCCACAGATGTCACCAGCCGTGTATAGCGCCGTGCGGAAAGCTGAGCTCATCGGCAACAGCGGCGACGGCGCTGCGTGGGCTTGTGGGGGTGAGGGTCAGCGCGGGGGTAAACTCGGCTATCTTGACCACCGCCGCGCGCTTCTCCCGGACAGCATACCCTCTCTGCTTGTGCTTCGCGCTGGGCGCTTGCATCGCGGAAGTGAACGAAATTAGAGCCAATATAGATGCATTTTAGCGTCGTCCGCCAATTTGAGAAGATTGCGATTGTTTTTTTAACAAACGGAAATTTGTATTGGTAAAAAAAATTGTATGATGTACGGTCAGCCAGGGTTTTGTGGTCGTCGGCTTTTTCCGTCATTGTGTGTATATGTCTGTCCTGGGAACACATTGCCCAAAAACAATTTTGGATAAGCAACATTCAGGTCACCTTCTTTATTCTCGAAAAAATCGGTCGTCAATGGTAGATTTATGAGCAGGGCGTTGCTCGTTCTGAAAGCGAAGATGATTTTCGCTCTTGTAGGGATATGTCTGTCATCGGCAGGCATCCAGTTTTATCGGATTTATATTTCCCTTTCACCAACTCATGTCCTTGAATCGGATGGTGGTGTAATCCACCACCACCGAGTCGTAAGATTCACCACGAGCTCGCGACGCAGCTGCGTCAAGTCGACGCGAGCGCTGGGCCGCAGAGGCTGCTTTCATGAACGGCTTCGGCACGAAGGTGCTTGCGCGACCTGGCGACGACGTCCAGATACACAATCTCCGATCATCCTCAACAACGCAAGCTCGCCTGCCCCGCAGGATTTACGCTCAACCATGGCGCACAGGCGGCGGTTCTCGACCAGTTCCCAGCGAGTGGCCGACAGCGCGCTTTGAGGAATTTCAAAGCAAGCTGGATCGCATCGCGAATCATAGCGACGCACCTGCTAGCCGCGATTCTTGAGTAGGCGCGTTGTCAAATGTAAAAAGTGGGCAGCTGCCTGCGCTGCGGAAGAAGCGCTTGTTTCGTTGTCGGTGGTGCTGGCGGCAGCGGCTGCTGCAACGCGTTCTCGCTCGAGTGGCGGGAGTCGTCTCCCAGTCCAGAGCTCCGGTGGTTGATGGCCATGAGTTGGTCGCACTCCAATAAGAAAGTACGTACGAGCGTTTGTGGACCTGCAAACCGCAAGCGACAGTGGGCTCAGTTCGTCGCAACCGTGGAGGCAGCCACGCTTATCAGTTTGTTACTTGCTGGTTGATTAGCATGCAGCAAAGCAACGACGCTCGAGCCGACGTTCGCCCCCGCGTGGATTGGCTTTGGCAACTCGTGGCGCGATCTCGAGCATGAGCAGCACGTCTAGCAAGTATACGATACCGGCGTGTCGTTTGACCAGTGTGAATAATTCCACTCGCGGCCGTCGACGCGCTTCCTAACCCGTACCCGGTTCAACATACAGATCTCCTGGCTTTGAAAGGACTATGTAAAGGGTACACAACTGTGAAAGGACCTCCCGCTTGGCAAAGACCTGTGGGAATGGGCCGCCTCCAAGTACAATTCGTGCCGCGGCGAACACGTTGCGCTTGATGAACTCAATACACTGCACGACGAGCTTGAGGTAGTTCTCGACCCGCCGTTTTTAAGGGCATGTGCGCGCTGCACCGAGCGGCAGGGTAGTCAACGGTGTTCATGACAGTCGGCTCCGGCTGGGTACCGTCACTGTCCTGTCGGCCAGTAAACTTCACTGCCCCATCTCGTCACTTGCTTGCAGATGAAGCACATGTGGACTGTGTGCGTATCGTTCGCCGGCGTCGTTCGCCGCGACAGCCAGCAGCGGATGGTTGGGTGCGTGGGCGGCAGGTGAGCCTGAAGATCGACACTGGCGCTCGGGACTGCTTCGAAGTTGTCGAGGAGCTCGTCGATGAGAGGCTCCTGACCGCCAAACAGCCTCCGCGTCGGTCGTTGCGTGGAGTAGACCACTTACTGGGCCGGTACGGCACGGGCGTGCTCTGCTTCGCCTTTAGCAGCGTCACCAATAGGCCCGTACGCGCGACCAGCGCCACCGCCACTCCCGCGACCTCCGGGGCGACTAGCTCAGATGCTAGAACACGCGGTGCTAGAACTCACAGAGATGCTCGACGAGACCACTCGGACGGAGTACTCGTCGACGGCAGCATGGTGGGACAACTTCAAAACCAGGGTGACCACTGACTGCAAAAGCAACAGCGACGCAATGCAAGGGTTCAGTGTGGATATCCCGTAGCTCGTGGCGTATACAGCACGCAATCCGTGTTGCACTTGTAGCCGCCAACGGCTTTCCAGATGCCGACACCGTTGACGTTGCGTCGACGCACTCGAAGAACGCGAACGACTTGTGAGCGAGAGCGAAGAACGCTATTGTAATGTTTGAATGCTGCTACCTGTGATGCTTTGTCTGCGCATCTCTTTCGACGAATGCGTAAGCATTGCATCACGCGAGGGCGACGTCGCCAACTGCGAGGGAATCTTGGTGCTGCAAGTTCAGGCGGAGATTCCTGGACAAAGGCGAGACACGCAAAGCCGTCGTGACCAGCGAAAACTCAGGCGTTCCCGCCTTGGATTTGGAGAACGCGAACGCGATCTCGCGCACCATTTCAGCAGTACTACAACGACAAGCACTCGGAGTGGCTGTGCGGTTTAGTCGTCGCGGTCTTCCGCTGACATCTTGCTCGCTCAAGCTGCTTGTGCAAGTTGATGTTGACACCATCGTCGATGTGTATCTGTATCTTCTAGCCTGCTTGACTTCGCTCGACACACTCTCGATGCCAGCGACCTCAGTGCTGCCCAAGAGCTGAGTCGACTAGGCGGACTTTGAGGCCGATCGCTCGCGTGATCGCTGGAACGCACATCCACGAGAACATTGAGGCCCTTGGCGAGCGTGTCTTTGAGCGGCCACGCGACTTTCGATTTGCACGCATCACTTTGACGATGTAAAAAGGTCGAAAAAAGAGCTTGAGAAGACACGGACAATCAAATCCATCCCCTCATCCACCGCCTTCTTGTCGTCCTCGTCGTCTGTGTCGTCGACCAGCGGCAGCGACAACCCGAAGGTGTTGCGCTGCATAGTGCAGCTCAGTGCTGGTGACGCCGCCACCCGCGGCACCGTCCACTATTCGGCTTTTCGCAGGTCCTCCCTTTTCCTCCGCCCAAGAGCAGATGGGGATACTTCGGGATCCGCGGTCACTGCTGTGAGACGGGTGTGCTTTCTACTGTACGCCGTGCTTGTTGGGATGCGAGACAGAATTTACGAGACAACAGGCGAATGTCGATGTGCACTGCGAAGTGCGGAGGAACGTGAGACAACCGTCGCGTCAGTCACCATAACACCACTGAATTCCAGCAAACCCCAATTCCTCTTCGCGCAATCGAAAGGTAGCTCTCGAAACCGACAAAACGGTCAAGCACGCAAGTGCAAGCGCTGAGTACTTTATCTCAGTCACCACAGCTCTTGCGGAAAGGACAAGCGGAAGCAGCGTTAACTTTAAGCGCATTGGCAGAGAACGACCAGAGGGTACTGAGACCACGAGAATGAGACGCCACTTGCTCTTCAGATCCACGCGGACACTCGGCCACGACCAGATCCTTGCTACAGCACATCTGCTCCCGGACTGTTTGGTCACCATTCGCTGCTACGAGCCTCGCAGGCGCATATCAGCGCAGGCAAGAAGCTGATCTACGTTGACGATACCAACTATAACACAGGCGATCGGCATCGGACACGTACACCTTCCCCAAGGTCGGCGTGCTTCGCCAGGGTCGCATCAGCTCGGCGTCGTGCTGGCATTCGCCAAAGAGATTCTCTTCCAAGGACTTGAGCACGTCCTCGTAGTCGCTTACCGACGTATCAACCGCTCCACCCACGCACTGGATGACGTCGCCGATCCCACCGTCGACTCGTTGCTCCTGTCGGCTCAAGTCGCCCCCATCGCAGGTACCAACTCGTCCAGTCCTGCTGTCTCTCGTCCGCATAGATGGCGACGGCGTCCTTCCAGGTCCTGTTGAAACGCTCCACGAGCCCCAACAGTTTGGGCCGGTACGGCACGGGCATGCTATACTTCGCGCACAACATGACGTCCACTGCGTGCGACATTGATATTAAAAATCCAGAGAATTTCAGCCAAAGCTGTAAGAGGAAGAACCTCGCGTCCAGAACAGCCGCATTGCTCTCTTTGTTCCAAAAAATAGATAACCCGAGACGGAGAGATACCGCGGCGGGACACTGGCAGGGGGACACAATGGCGAGAACCCGCGCCGCGCGTTGTAGCCGCCCTCTTCCTCCTCGTCCTCTTCGTCGATCGTGAGGACGCTTTCGCTTGGATGCTTACAGTTGCTGCAAAGCTGAACGCCCCCGCTTTTTTGTTATCCGGGTTATTCTGACATTGTGCGTAGTTGAGCATGCAATTTATGAGCAACCATGCTGTCTGCACCATCATGTGTGCAGCGTCGGGGGTCGGAGTGGAAGGTGTGTCTTACCAGACAGGTTGCAGTGCACAAATGACGGCAGCGAAGCAGCCACCGCACATATCCCAGAGCGCAAATTGCGGCTGCCGTCGAGTGACCGACGTCACGCAGCAGGAACTGCTATGTCGTGGTGTTGGTTGAGTACCTCTCGAAGTACGTCAGCGGATCGGCAGTTTGAACACGACCAAGATGGCAAGGACGCCAGCTCCGAGTCGCCTTCGTCGTAGTCGCACTCGCCATCGGGACCGACCTGGAGACTCGTCTGGGCTAGAGCGAAGCTGCGGTGGGGAGGTTCCAGAGCCAGTACGTCACGTCCTTGCGGGAGGAAGTCGCGAACCTCAGTGCGCTGCTAACCGAAGCGCAAGCGACCATCAGTGCAAAGCACGGCTCTACGTCTACGCTCCGAGGCACTTGGTCGCCGACCATGATTGTGCTGTGCGGCTGCACGGACCTCAGCTTCCGCCAGCACCTCGACCAAGCACGCTGTCTAGCTCGAAGACCGTCTTACTATGTACACAGAGCAAGCACCTCTTCCGGCTCACAGGACCGACCTCCTTCTTCACGCTTGCGTCCAGTGTAGGCGGCCATCTCGCTCTCTCGCTCTCTAAGCCCGTTGCTGTATGCTCTCTGCTCTCTAAGACCGCCAGCGGGCAGGCGTTCGTGGTGGACGCGCTGATCGTGCAACGGCGTACTGAGGAGCTGCTGCTGGGGAACGACTTCATCGTCACCTACGCGAGCAGTCAGCTACGAAGACCTCACGCTGGTGGCGCTGCTGCGCTGTTACCCGGAGCTGCTCTGAGTGGCTGACGGGTGCCCGCCGCTGACGATGACTGGCGTCTTCCACCACATCAACACGGAAGGGCGGGTGCGCCGGCGGGACCGCAAAAATTGTCCTCGGTTTCGACCGCGCGTCCTCTACTAGGGTCAGTCGACCCTCTCCGCCTCGCCGCGGGTTTAACGTGCCATTCTTCCCATTGCTTCGTAGACCTCGTTGTCATTGTGAGATGCGATCAGACAATACAACATGCGGCGTTCAAAACGGCATGAGTATGTGATGTATGTTGCGTCTTGAAATTGGCTTCGCCGGACGTTCGCGCTCGGAGTTGCAAGTCCTCACCGAACTGCGTTTGCGAACGGATGGGCGAGCCATACAAGCTCGCAGTGCGCGTGCTCGTACAGCCGAAGAACATGTGGGACGCGTCGGACGTGGCCGACTTGGACGCTACGAGCTCCAGGAAACCGCTGTGGAGCTCGATGAAACCATTGTTTAAGTTGAGTTAATGGCGGATTGCCGTTTTTGCTTACATCTAACGTACAAATCGCAAATGAATGCCTCTGAATAACATACCTGTGTTAGGGAGTGGAATCGTTGAGCTGAGTGCTCCAATTGTAGATTTCTGGGTTGCAGGGACTTTATCGAGCGAAGCTTGTTCTGTCGCGCGGTAGTTTGAACTGCGTGGACATGCGAGTGTCCATCGCTACGTTCGCTGCCTTGTCTGCCATCTTGACCGAATCGTAAACAACAGCTTGCCGTTCGTGTTCGCTGCTCGGTCGCAACGCCGGCTGCGGCCTCTCGAGCCTTCGATTTCAATTCTAGACGCATACAAAAACGAGTATGGCTACCAGGTAATTCAGTAGAGATTTTCCCCTCAACAACCCAAGCCTCTCCGACTTGCTATAAAAATTGTTTATGAAACTGAGTCACATTAACAAATTTCGCTGTGCTTGCACCAACAGGTGGAGGCTGAAGCGGCACGGACGATCCAAAAAGTGAGTCACAGTGTCGTCAGTGAACGAACCCTGCCCGCCATGGGGGCTAAAGGCTTCCCGAACGTTCCGCCGCGCGGGTCCCAGGACAACTTGGCGGTCATCCTCGTCTGTCACAAAGTTCGCCGACCCTTAGACTGCGCAACGGCGGAACCACCTGCTGTCGTGTGATCCTGTTTTGGACGCGGACCATGGAGCGTGACTGACAACTAGCGCCATCATGACACCTATATTACCGCGCTGGTCAATCGCGAGAGCGAGTTATATAGTGTGCGTGAACTGCCACCGCTACAGGCAAACAAGACGATCCACGTCGGAAGTGAGGCCCTGGTGAGAGTCGGTGACATCATCAGGATGGTTGGACGCCAGTGACGTGAGAACGAGAAGGAGCTTGAGATCGCGTAGACCAGCGTCGCGATGTTCGTTGTCAATCACGTACGCGAGCACAACCCGGAGTCAAAGGGAGGTGGCGTGTTCGTGTCTGACGCAGTGGAGACGCAAGAGAACGCAAATGGGGATGGACGACGAGCAGCACGAGCGAGACCAAGTAGACTGACTCTATGGACTGACACGGACACACTGCGCAGGTCCACCGCTTGCTAGGTAACTACATGGGCGACCGGACGGTGCAAATGCGTCGCGAGTACGCTAGTCGCGAAAGCCGGTGCTCGCGTACCCCGACTTTGCCAAGCCGTTCACCCTCGCGACGGACCCGTCTCTCACGGGACTCGAGCACGCGCTGCTTAACGCTCCGCATCAGCGAGCTCGCGCCCACATCATACGACACATCACATCCTTTCCGGCGAACAACGTGAACTTGGAAGAGACCAAACCAGTACCCTGCGCCCTGCCCTGATGAGGCCGTGGGACGAAGATGACACGATTTTCGACCGCGGGTACGGAATGTGAAGAGAAATGACTGATTCGGCAAATACTGTCGGGCGTGGTGATACATCTGGGTGTGCATGTGCTATACTTACTCTGCATTATGAGTGGCAAGCTATTCCAAGCGCGTTTAGATCTTTAGGCCAGCCGCACGCTCCCCAACACGTTTGCGCTTGTGCTTGTCCCAATAAGATCGACATGCTCGAGTGACGCTTCCTCGTCTCGGGCTCAACACCAAGCATCACACATAATGGTTTGCTGCTTTGGTGAGGCGCCCTATGCGTTGCAAACCCCTCCGTCAGAGTCGTCTGTGTGCGCAATGAGCGAGAGTCTTGGCGCGGAGTCGACTTCCGCGTCGCCTGACCGTGACGCTGTTAATGGGCTTGCGTGCCGACGTCAGATTAGCGCGGTGGTATCGCGATTCAAGGATCCACACTTCTGCACACATCCCCTTAATTACCGTAATGATGTGGACTTGCAGCGCTGGCCACATGTTATTTAGACTACAATTGATTGAGTTATGTAATTGTTTCGGCCATTCTGCTTCTTTCGGCGCAGGGTGTAGATATTTTTTTAAAATATAAATTGTCTTGTATAACGATCGGCGATTGATTAGACTGCGGACTCAAGGACCCACTCTCTATTTTTGGTCCTTTGGACTTAATTGAGTTCAAATGGCCTAAAAGAAAGCCTTCAAACCACCACTATTCCAGAGCTTTCATGGGCTGCAGGCAGAGTATTGTAAAATACTAGGTAAAGAATGTGGTCTCTGGATAGAGGAGCCAATGCGGAAGGTATATTGAAGTCATCACAATTAAAATTCGCGGTGCAGGACTAAAAACAAATTATTTCTCACAGTGCCGTGCCATGCCCAGTGAAGCTCTGGAATTTAACCCTCTAGGTGTGGGCTAACATGATATATATATAAATATATATATACTGACGACAGACGCCTTCCAAATGATAGTCAGACTGTACCACTGTCCTGTTGTACATGTACTATAGTTGATACTGTAATAGGACATGTAATGCTCAAAGCTGGCTGAATTGTTTGCATCAGGGTTTGGAACTTTTCAATATCAACAGCAATTCCCTGAATTTTAATCCAGTGTTACTCCGGGATCACAATCACGTCCCAATTTCTACTATAAACTCGTATCTTGTAACAATAAATACAATAACTTTAGATTATAAGTTTTCACAATGGAATTTTGTTTTCTATCGATTTTATAAACGTTT